>JAULJZ010115075.1:0-11407 GCA_032270985.1 Heliamphora pulchella
GCAATGAGGGTGAATATCTAACTGTAGGTCTGCTTACTCTAGTAGACCTCTGATTATGGGAGTCTGTGGCTCTGCCTGTGGAGTTGGCTGTCTGTTTACATTTCGGGGTTTCAAGACTTTGCTAGACGATCCCTCAAACTCAGCATAGTCTGACTCATCGGCTGTCTTATCCTTCTGATCCTGTCTGTTTTTATACAAAACTGACTCATTGAATACCACATCCACACTCCTCACAATTCTCCTGCTTTCTAGATCCCACAGTCTATAACCGTAGCTATTTGTATCGTAGCCAACAAACACACATTTTCGAGGCTTGGAGTTTAACTTCTCCCTGTTTTATGACTCAATATGTATATAGGCTATGCAACCAAAAATGCATAAATGGAAAATCTTTACCTCTTTTTCAATCCAAGCTTCTTCAGATAATCCATAATTCAATGCAACTGAAGGTCCCATGTTAATCAAGTACGCTGCTGTACTCACTGCGTCAGTCCATTACTGCTTTGGCAACCCAACATGTAACCTCATACTCTGAGCACACTCCATGATCGTCCTGTTTATGCATTTTTCCACTCCGTTTTGTCTCGGCTTCATTGGAATAGTTTTTAATCTCTTGATCCCGTTAGCTGCACAGTAATCTTCAAGTTCTCTGCTGTAGTACTCGCCACTATTAACAGACTTCAAACACTTTAATTTCATACCTGTCTCATTTTCAACAGATGCCTTCCAATTCTTGAAAATATCGAACACGTCTGATTTATTCTTACAAAAATAAACCCATAACTTTTTGGTAGCATTATCAATAAAAGTTACGAAATACCTCGAGCCACCGATAGGGGGTACCTGAATAGGTCCACATACCTCTGTATGCACCAGTTTCAATCTGTCGAACTTTTGAGTCTTCGCCTGCTTTGTAAAGCTGATCTTTTTCTATTTTTCGAAGCGCAATCTTCACAGAATTCTAGGTCCACTGACTCAATACCCAATAGCTTCATTTTCTGTGCCAAAACTCTCATCTCCTTTTCACTCATATGATCGAGACGCTTATGCCATGTGTTGGTGTCTCTTTTTGATGTTGTTACTGTTATGCTGCTGTAAGAACCCAAGAATACATATAGCGTACCCTCCTTCTTCCCTTAGGCCAAAACGAATGACTCTTTACTCAACTTCCAGAAATCTTTCTCAAATGTCGTCACGATTCTAGATTTTGACAATTGTTCTACTGAAATCAAGTTTCTCGTTAGACTAGGTACATGTCTAACATTCTTCAGCTTCAGTGCTATACCGTTAGCCTGTGTGATCTGTACTTCACTCTTTCCAACTATACTGCAAGCCTCGTTGTCTCCCATATATACTTTTTCAAAATTTTTCTTCACATACCCGTGAAGTATATCCATGCGAAGAGTGGCATGGAATGATACTTTCGAGTCAACAATTCATGAATCGGTTCTACAATCTAATACACAAATCAAAGTATTTGTATTTCCCTCATCAGAAACATTAGCAGTAGCCTTACCACCTTGATTCGTGTTATCGCGCTGTTTCCTCGAAGCTTTGCAATCCTTTTTTAGAAGACCTTTCTGTCCACAGTTTCAACATCTAACCGACTTCTCCTGACTTTGCGATTTGCCCCGTGATTTGGATTTGTGATTTTTTCGGCTCTTCTGATTCTTTCTATATGTCTTTCTCCCTCTACTGTCGGCGTTCAACACTGACCCTGGTCGATGTTGATCCTTCACCTGCTGTTCTGCGGCGCGATTCCTCTCCAAAGATGAAACCTGCAGCCTCCTTCAACTTCAACTTAGATGAGGAGTTCCTGACTGCGACAACCAAGCCGCTCTAGCTTTTTGGTAAACTGGACAAGAGAACTAAGGCTCTGACTTCATTATCAAAATTGATCCCAACTGACTCTAACTGGTTTACAATGGAATTAAACTCGTTGATACCAGTTGTTGTGGATTTCAAGTCACGACTCGACTAAATCTAACCCACAAGTCACGTTAGTAAAGAATACAATTAAGTCACAAACGAATACAAACAAGAACGAGAACAGAAAACAACCAATGATGCACACACAGGTTTTTACGTGGCTCGGCAATGATGCCTACGTCCGCGGGCTCACACTTTCACTACTGATCTGAGGATTACAAGAGGAATCATAATTTTGACGTTTCTCTTTAAATAAAACATGACATACCGCACTTTTTATAAAAGTCAGTTGGTTAAAACATAACCCTAGCGGCTGCACAGCTAAAACTATTCCGCGACTGTCCGCTTGAGTGGATACCTATCCGCTCGAGCGGTTACTAGCTCGAAACCACCTCCGTACAAGCCTGCTCGCTCGGACCCCTTGGTCGCTCAAGCTGTCACTAGTCCGAAACCAACTGTGTGCAAGGCCTACTCGAGCGGACCTCTATTCGCTTGAGCGGTCACTAAATAGAGAGGTTTTTCTTTCACTCTCAACATATAGGTTTTGAGAAAATTTTCACGCGTACAAGAAAATTGCTCATATATTTTTAATGTATAAATCTAGATACAAGAGTGTTAAATTTAATTTTTATCATAATCAAGAAAACTTTCATGTATAAATATTTATTTATTGAAAATAATTAATTACATTAATATTTTTATGATTTGAAAAATTAAAAACTGCCTCAAAAGTCAATTTTGTAAGATTATAAGAAACAATAACTTTTTTAAGGTCTACCCATGTCAATTTTGCAAACGAATGAAAAGATAAGAAAAAGAAAATAAGAGGAAAATATATAAGTAAAGTGTAATTATATTTTATTGTTCAATTTTCAAAAAAGATGAAAGAAAGAAAATTAGAAAGAAAATAAGATGTGTTTGAAATTTTTAAATGAACGAAAAAATAAATATAAAAAAAAAAAAGAAAATGAAGAAATTCTAAGTAAAGTATAATCATATTTCCTTGTTAATTTTGAAAAAAGAAGAAAGAAAGGAAAGTAGAAAGAAAATAAGGCGTACACAAATTATTAAACAATTACAAAAAAGACTTTAAGCAATTATAAAGTATAGCTATGTCATTAATTAATCCATATTTGTATTTTTCAATAATCAAATTTCTATTCATATAAATGAAGAATTTTAGAACTCAAATTTTATAATACTTTTAGAAAGAGATATATTTTTTAAAGATTTAATTACTTGTATGTATAATTTCACATTTAATATAAATTTTATTTGACAAATTTTAAGAATATATTTTTTATAAAAAAATTAAATATGTATAGTAAATATTCGGTCATCGAATAACTGTAGCAATGCCCTTAATAAAATTCTTCGCTTTTCCATCAAATTCTACAATAGCAAAACATATGAAAATCAATATATCCTAATGAACTTGGTTTTATTTGGTTGAATGACTCTTTTTATTAGATAATTAGTATATTTAGATTATTAGTGTATAGAGTATTAATGCTTAAATTATTAGTGTAGTATTTTTATGCCGAAAAATATTTAATTGAGAGTAGAAAAATTTACGAATAAATAATACATTATTTGATTTGACATGATTTTAATAGGATTAAATTTTTTTATTTATAAAAATGATCAAAATAGTCCCGAAACTAACCAAGTCATCCCTCCCAAGAGTTTAAGATAATCTCCCATAACAAGTATTAAGTTAGTTGGGAGTTCTTAGAGCATCTCCAATGGAGCTCGCTATCGCACCTCCTTCGCTAAATTAGTGAGAAATTTGCAAAAATCAAGCTCCAATCGTCTCGCCAACGCCCTCACCATTCTAAGGTATTGAGAAATCGCTCGCCATTTTTGGCAAGCTCTTCAAAGATTTGGCGAGGTGCTTCAATGGTAATTTTTTTCAAATCTATTGAAAATTTTCTTCTTCTCTTCGCTATTCTTCCTCCCCTCTTCGCTGTTCTTCTCCTCTGTTTCCTCTCTGTCTCTCTGTTTAATGCTCATGATATATATATATATATATAAATAAATAAACCCTAATTTAAAAATTATGACTCCCTAAAATAAAGAGTATGGTCAGAGTTATGAATAAAAATATGGCTCTCTAAAATAGTTTTTACTATTTTAAAGAGTCACTTAGGTAAATTATAGAGAATATGGTTGGAAATGGTATTAATTCCATCTAAATAATTGCCAAACACATCTATATATAAAATTATTAACAAAATAGTTCAATCGTAAACCCTAATCCTACAATCAAACGAGCCTTTACGACTATTTTGTACTTTCACAATAAATTTCTCCCACAAAAGTTAGTATTAGCTTAACAATTAAAGGGCCACCCTTTGACAGAAAAGAAAAAATTGGTTATGGTTAGGTGAGGATAAGGGTTGGTGTTGTGTTTTAAATGGACAAATTGTGTAATCTTTTTGGAAGTTGCAATTTTTAATGATCCATACCATTCACAAGTAGTGAGATGAGAGCCGCCTCTTGTGCCCTTGACAGCATGCTGTTGTGTTTTTAAAGAATTCAACATTTAAATATATTTTTATAATTAAATTTGTTTATTACGTAAAATTTATTGAGTTTGTTATTTATATGAAAGATAAAATAAATTTGATATATGTAACTATGTAGTTAAATTACACTTACTTTACAAATAAATAAATAGTGAATATTATTTTTAAAAAATAGTTAGCAAATGTTTTTCGATTACATAGCTACATATATTAAATAAACTTTATTTTTGTATCAACAACAAATTCAACGAGCTATACATAATGAACTAATCTAATTATAAAAATACATTCAAGAACCAAGTACCTTAAGCAGGGGCATAGCCAAAAATTCTATTCAGTTGTGTCATTTATCATATCATCTTCAATGTCATTTACGTCATATTCTTGATTTTACAAAACATATTAAAAGTAACTTTCATATGGTATATTATAATCTATCATCATAATAATAGTATTTATATGTAACAAAAAATTAATTAAGTCATAATAATAAATTTAGAGTGATCAATTTTTCAAAATAAGTATTCATTTTCGGCCGCTTTCGGTCAGTATTCATTGCTGAGTGATTGCTCGCTATCTGGCTAAAATAGGTGCTCCAAAAACTTCCTCTCCAT
Organism: Heliamphora pulchella; assembly: GCA_032270985.1. Taxonomy (NCBI): domain Eukaryota; kingdom Viridiplantae; phylum Streptophyta; class Magnoliopsida; order Ericales; family Sarraceniaceae; genus Heliamphora; species Heliamphora pulchella. The sequence goes on from JAULJZ010115075.1 coordinate 5,072, forward strand.
TTCCAAAATTTTACATATACTACATATGTTCTATTTTTCTCCCAAAATTCAATGAGATCAATTGAATCCAATAAAGTATGCGTGGTTATGTCTATGCCCTTGATAGCATAACAGCATATTGTCTTTTAAAAGCACAACATGTACCCTCCTCTCTTAGCAATGCTAGTTGAGTTGATTAAGTGCTAGAATAAATAAAGTCGATTGAATATTAATAAACGCATGATCAAATTATATTTGTTTAATTATCCTTTTTCTAATTCATACTTATTATTTGTTTGTTAGACAAATATCATTAATTTAATTATCTGATTATCAATATTTAATAAATTAATTTTTTGTTTAAATAATCTACTCAACTGTTCTTAAAAGCATACGATTCATATATAACATAAAAATATATTTAAAAGTCCTTTTATATATATATATATATATATTTAAAAGTCCTTTAAAAAAAACAAAACAAAACAAAACCCAACCCAACCCCAGTTCGGATAGATAAACCTTGCAAGGCATTAGGTGGACAAGAGGATTTTGCTTTCACATTTTTTATTTTCCAAATTGATTTGGTTAGTTGTTGACTTCAAATATGTCATATGGTCTACATAAAATATAATTAATGAAGGTTTTTACTAGTGCATTGAGGATTTAGTGTAGTGTCTTCTAAAGAAAAAAAAAAGAGAGAGAGAGAAAAAGAAAGAAAGATTTTGTTGCAGTTCTCATTTGATTTTCGAATTGAATTTGAATAAATGGTGGTAAAGGGAGATGGGGCGAAACCCAGACCCACAAGCCTCGTGAAAGCCTAAAAGTTGAGAGCATGATGGTTTCAAGGCCTGAGCCGAAAGTCCAGACCCTATGGGCTTTATCTTGGCCCAAAAGAAAGAGACTCGATCAAGGGGCAGAAGATTATGTCAATCAGGACGGACCTAGGCCAAGGTAGAGGCGAATGTATGACAGGCTGAGGAGTTGGCAGCGCATTAAATGCGTTGCAACTGAAAAAAGTACAGCATTAATGCGACGTGACCACAATGGATTATCATTAAATGTGATTAGATCAAGCGGCTCACCCCAACAAGTACACTCTAATCTCGAGAGAAGCATTAATGATAGAGGATCTCGGCCCACAGGATGGGCTGAGATCATATCATTTATGACGATGTGGTCGTGATTAATCTGTCACCACCATTGACACGATGGCGAGAGAGGCGGAACCGTTTTAGAAGGGTATCTGTTAGGAAAAATCATCATTAAGAATGAAAAAAGAAGAAAAACCCTCAGCACTATAAAAGTAAAGGAGAAAGGAAGCCAAAGGTATAAATTCTGAGAATTTCAAAAGCAAAAACCCTATGTATTGAACCTTTCATCAATCTTTTATCTTTGAAAACATTATCTAACTTCATCATCGGTGTGGCTTCCGATCATACGTCGCCAACCAGTTCACATTTGCTCATCCTTATAAGAACAAGCCAACCGAAGGATTTTTTCGGACTGAGTTCAATTCATCAAATAAGTATAATCTACGGGTACTCCCGTACAGGTGAAATTAAATTAATTTAGTTATATGGTGAAATTAAATTATATTAATTAGATGCCTAACTCCATTTCAAGCCTTTGAACAATAAAGATCTTTGAACAATAAAGATAGTGAAGAAACAAATCCATGCCTTTAGAAACAATTTTTTGGACCCGAAATTAAAATAATCGGTAAGTAGAATCAAACAAAACCAAACTAATAAAAATCAAATTGATTTGATTTGAAACTACATTTTTACATATTTTAAAAATTATTCTGCACACATGAAAAAAATTATTTTGTACTAGTTTCAAAATGTTAAAGCAATTGACAAATAAAAGCTATGACTCATACAGCGAAACAAAATTTATAATAATTGCTCCGTATTCTATTTAATGAAATAAATGACAAATAACCAATAGAGATTTCACAAGTACAAATGACAAATAAATATCAATTAACAATAATTATCTAATTTAATAATTTTTTTTTTTTTAATTTGTAAACTTATGAAAACTTTTTATTATTTTTTATATACGAATCTCACAATAATTATCTAATCTAATAACTTATGTTCATTTTTAAATTTCTTTTATAGGTGTATATATATTATTCGGTTTATACGATTCAATTATCGGGTTGACTCAAATTAATTTTAGATTAACCCAGGAGTCTAACCAATATATCAGTTTATCCTTTTTGACTCAAAACCAGATCAATTATTTGTAAAATCCAAATCAAGCCAGTCAATACAGAATAAATTGGTTCAATTTTTGAGATTTTAAAATTTTTAACGTAAGGTCCATAATGAACATTCTATACAATATTAAATTCAACAAAAAGAATTTTAAGTCTTTAAGTTTATTTAGTTAAATTAGACCAAAATACTTTTATTAAAAATACCCATCCATTCACCTCAATACTTTGTCTCTTCATCTTAAGACCCTATCCCTACACCTTTACCACATTTGGCAACCACCTTCATATTCATGACAACTTTCCATCTATCAACTCCGACGAACTTTTCAACGATCAATTTCAGCGACTTTCAAAGACTAACTCTGGCAGCTTTCAAAGGCTTTTGACGACCAACTCTAACAACCTCCAACAACTATTAAACCATATATAATTTCAACTATTTAAATACAAAAAGTTAACCCATAAAAAAAAAATACAAAAAGTTAACATTTACTGTTTTGTGTGGTCTTGGTGGTGAATAGGGTAATGGCGATAAACATAATATGATTTTATAAACATAGATAAATTTCGCTGTTCAAATACAACAAACAATGAAATTTATCATTAATGTGGCTAGTATTGGAGCGAACAAAAAATAAATTATACTATTTGAATACAACAAATAATAAAATTTATCTATCTTGTAAGTCGTTGAAAAAGTTAACGAAGGGCCATCAGAGGTTGCCGAAAGTCGTCGAAAATTGATAGAAATCATCAACGGAAAATCACCCAAAAAATGATCACAGGAAGTCACTAGATAATGGTCGCTGGTGGTGGCCAAAAACTGTTGAAAATAGTGATGAGATGGCGAGAAATTTATACTAAATAATTAAGATAGTGTGTGAATAATAAAGGTGATTTTGTCCATAAAATTGCCTACCATTAAAATAGAGAACTTTAACTCTTAAAACTTAAAGCAATAGACCTAAAAACTTAAAGAAAATTAAAGTAGCCTAAATACTCTACAACGTCTAAGAATTGAACTTGTGACTACCTATCTCCACAGAAAAAAAAAACAAAAAAAAAATCAATTGTTTTACATAAAGGTTATTTTTTCTTCCTAACAAGCATCTATACAATTGGAAGCATCAAAATATACTCCTCTTTGTTAGGATCATGGCAAACCTAAACAATATTTATAAAATACGAACATAAAAAACATAAAGAATATCTCAAGAACAAACACAAACAAAACACAAGATTAATGCAGTTCACCCAACTATGGCAACATCCACGACTACTGCAGTTGTTTCACTATGAGGGAGAACAATAATAAATTTCATCGGAATTGCCCTATGCTCCAATATAGCTAGAGATACAAGTATGCGAGAAATAACAAAGTATTCCTATTTTGCTCTAACTTGTAGCTCGTGTGGCTCAGTGCACAGTACTTATCAAGCTCCACCCAAATTAACACTCTTCTCCCTTTCTAACATACTTTTTTTCTTTTTTCTGTCTTAAGATAATTTGGTATCTCCTTACACACTCAAGCTAGTTGCGCAATGCTGAGAAGCAACCTTCACTATGATGATGATCAAGAAAACAAGTTTGAAGCAAGAGAAAGCTCTAAACCCATGTTGAAAAGGAAAGGTATATTACCTAAAAGGCAGTTCTTGGGACTTAATTTCCAAAAATCATATAGAAAATTTACACAACAATATCCATCCCCTACTTCTAATTAATTGCAAGTAAATCTATAATTCAAAATTTTCAAAGAAAAAAAAAAAACTAACATGGCTTGCCTGTTAGCCAAATAGCCCTACACTTCATTATAATAATAATTTATTTCCGCTCGGGTTCAATTTCTCATGTCAGTGGTGTCTCGTAGGTAAACTTTCATTTCATCTCAAACTAAAAATTATACACACTAAGAAAATGCTTTTTAACATCCAGTAAGCTCGCGTGGCACCGCTCGCTAACGAGTTGGGTTGCCCCTGCCCGGGGTTGGGGAACTCAGTGCAGTTGGAAGGTGTCCATCCTATCATCTGTCTCTCATTGTCATAAACCACCAATTTCTCTAGTAATGAAATATCTACAAAATGAAAAGAAAAACAAAATAAAGGTGGGGAGGGGGTGTTAATGCTGTATATATAAAATTGTCATCAATCTGAGGTTTGTTCCTTTTAGTATTTCTTACCTCCAATTACATTTAAATTTCCTAAATTTGCCTCAGCTCCATTCAAAATCCCCAAGCACACATTGCCATCAGACTGTATAGGAACAGCTTGTTTAGTATTACGATTGATTGCTTTCTCTTTTTGTTTCAAATTGACGAGTAAAATAGTCTCGAGAGGTACTCACAGTGACGAGGAGATAAGCTTCGGGTGACAAGACAAAAGAAACATTCTTGGCATTTGTGAAGCTTAATACCAATGGACTGAAGTTGTTCTTGACCGCATCGATCGATTGAAACGGTTTTGCACCTTTCCAACAAACAGGGAGGTTCTCATCTTTGACCGCACTTAACGGCTTCCCCAATAATGCTGCCTTTATCTGAGAAATGTTAGTCACTTGTTAGTTGCTTAAGAAGACAAAAAATGAGAGCTCTTCTTTGTTAAACAACTCACGAGGGAAATTGTGGCTTGGTAAGCTTGGGGGTTGAAGTAAGTGTAGGTACTCCCACTATCAAAAACTACATAAAGACCGTCGGGACCTGAAGCCTTCCCACCAAAGAAGAGGTGCACAGGTCCTACTGTGTACTGGTGGTACCTGAAATAAATAATAAGTATAATTAGTGAGATGATCCAAACAAAGATGAGACAGTGGTAGTAACACGGGAGTACTTACAAGGAATTGGGCAACATTGGTGCCCAGACAAGTCCTGAAGGCAACAAATCATCCCCAAAGAAAAGAAATCCCTTCCCTTTCTGAACGAAACAATGGCCAATTACATTACGCCTTAACCCAAAACTGCGTAGCTGTGACACAATGCTTGATTTGCCATCGGCAAGGCCAAGCACTCCATCCACATAAGGAGGAGAAAATGGACCAGAAAATTCTTGATCGTATCCGCAACTGCAGTTGAGACATGAGAGAAGCAGATACATGACAAATAAATTAAACTGAGGCCAATGGATGTTTTGTTGTGAGTCCTTAAGCTTTGAGTTGTACAATTTTTTTATACTCACTTCAAGCATCATCCCGAATTCCTTATTTTTTGCTCAGAAAAAGAAGTTCCAAAATGCTAATTGTCAGAGTGTAAAATTTTTTAGCAGATTTGTTTACATATTCAATATTCGTTGGAGTGAACTTAGAATTTAGGAAAATTACGCACCCGAAAGCCAGAGTGGGTTTATAAGCAGAACCGTTAGTGAATTTGAGGGAAAAGGAGTCTTCAACCAGTACGCCAAGAGATGAACCATAGTCAGCATAAAGAACCTCATAATCACATTGCTCATTTAGGTCATTGCATGGTTGATCTGTTGGGTGGTCAACAAAGGCACACAAGGGGTCCTTACAGAACAGGACATTGTTTTTTGGCTTGTACGGACTGTTAGGAGCCTGCATTCAGACGTGTGCGTGTATACACACAGCAAGAGATAAGAAGATGAGGAAAAGATGGAGAATAATTATTGGCCATGTTTGTTCCGGGCAACTAGGGAGATGGAATTGGACTAGGGGAAGGACGGTTACCAATTTTTTTGACACCTTGGGATAGACAGTTCCACGTTTGTATCATGGGACTCAAATTAGTCCGGTAAATTCCGCACTATTCCCAGGATTACTAACACTAGGTTTCTTCTTAGATTATTAGTACCAGACTTCAAATTATCTTTCCTCCTTATCCAATGGCCAACAATAACTTTATAAATCTTATCTCATCTTTTATCCCACTCTATCTAAACATGTATTAAATTTATCACTATATGCATAATTTTATTCATAATCTCTTAGATAAAATATTTTTAAAAAAAACATGTGAGACCCCCACTATTACTTATCCCTCCTATCTTATCCAATTCTATTTGGGATAATGAACAAGCCAGTATTCAAGTTTACAGTATTTTTTTATAAAAATAAAAAAGGAATTATTACCTTGAGCAACTTGGCACTTGGCGCAGCTGCACATTGTACCCAGGTAAGATTAC
>JAULJZ010115106.1:0-11406 GCA_032270985.1 Heliamphora pulchella
AAAATCAAATCAGAATAAAATCAATCTAATCAATCTAATATTCTAATCAATCTAAATCTAATATTCCAACAGAACCAACTAATAAATAATAATTTGGTCACGATGTGGACCGTAATTCTAAGGCTACCTACTTGTTGCCTACTTTATGTTATACATTTATTTGCACACTTTTTCTATTAATTTTTTAATATTATTTTAAAATTATTTTACTTATATTATATTTTATTACTTGTTTTATATTATCATAAATAAAGATCTTAGTATCTACATATCATGAATTAAATTATATTCATTTTGTTTAAGAATTATATAATATTACGATATTACGAGAAAAATATTAAAAACTAAAAAATAAGATAGAAGAAATAAAGAAAAAGATATGTAAAATAAAATAATTAATATGTCTAAGTTTCTTTATATATAATATATTATAATACAAATACAATAAAAATAAGTAACGAATCAATTCGGTTCTATATGATTTTTTTAATCTTAATTCAAGAACCAAATTATAAAGAATAATTGTTAACTATTTAGGATCAAAACTAAATTACAGGGCTAGCATCTAATGTTAGGCGTGCGGAGTTTGATTATAACTTTGGGGATCCGATCCATGACCCGACCTGTTTCAGAGGGATTACCGATTAGAATGGAAAAAATTTTTGAACTTTTTTTTTGCTTTTGGCACGATTATTGATCTTTATATTTGTTTGTTCAGTTAATGTTTGTAACTTATAATTTATATCGCTACTTATTATAGTAAAAGTCGTCGCAACTCTATAAATGTATTTCTAATTTTAGGTGAATCACATAAATTATGTTTTCTACGTGTATAACTGCTTCATTTTTATTAGTTATTTTCGTTTTCTGTAATAACATCTATTGCCTTTTAACTAAGTGCTGCTTATCAGAAAAAAAAAAAAACTAAATGCCTATTTGGGATAACTTTTGAACTTGACTTTTAAGAGATTTAGCTTTTAAACTTGATTTTTAAAAGATTTAACTTTTAAAAAAAAAGAATAAAAAAAACGAGAGTGTTTGGTGATTAATTTGTGTCCTTTATTTGTTAGGATTTTTGTGTGTTCTATTAATGCCTCACTACATAAAGGTTTATGATTCTCTATGCTAATATATTTTGATTTTTCTTGTGTAGAGTTTTTTCATTCTTACGTGAAAAGTTGTTCTCTCTTCATTTGAATAGGAGTCTTGTTGAATTTGATTTACCTATTTAATCTATTCTATGTCAAATTTAAAATGCATTTAAATTTTTTGATATTTTCTCATTAAAAAACTAAATGAAGAATTTGAATAGGAAAATAATTCTCACACTCTCCTTTTATACTAATTCACTTTATTTTTTTTGTCTTTTAGCATGTAAAATTATAAAGTTATCCTTTATTGCAATACATGTTTTTCAAAAACTAAGAATAATTTTATAAATCTCTTATCTAAAAGATTAAAAAGAAAGTGTATTGGTACCAAATGAGAATCCAAAAATTATTTTCCTTATGAATACTGTCCCTCTATTGGCCTTTATCATGTCAACCGTTAATTTAGGAGTATAAATTTGACCCGAAGCTCAGTACTATGCGGTCCAAGCCTAGCCCGATCAAAATCTGAGCCCACCCGAGCCCGAATATTAGACATGCGAATCTAGGCCACCCCCTGAGCCCGTGGGTTGGGCTAGCCCGAGTCCCGAGCTCGAGGCCAGCCCATTTTGGCCCGAGCCGGAGGCCTGCCCATTTTGTAAAACTTAAAATATAATATTTATGTAATTTGTTACTTTTGAGTTTTGAATAATAAAAGTATTGCATTTAATTACTTAAAGTGTTCAAACTTATTATATTTATGTATTATAATTATTAATTTATAGCATAATTTATAAATTAATATTAATATATAATAAGTAAACTAATTTATAAACCAATAATAAACTAATAAACTTATAATAAAATATAAACTTATGAACTAATAAACTAATAAGTAAACTTATAATAAAACTATAAAATATAAATTTAATAATTAATAGTTTTATACATCTACTAAAAAATAAAAATAAATAAAAAAACAAATATATAAATAAGTAAATAACCCGCAAAAAGTCTAGCCTAGGGCCAAAGCCCGAGGCCCCTACCCTGGGCTTGGGTCTACTCTTTCCACAAAAAATTCGGCCCAGCTCGAACTTTTGGCGAGAACCCACTGGGCTTGGTCAAGCTTGGTTCGCTCGAGCCACGGCCAGGCCAAGCCGAACCAAAATTACAAGCCTAACTGTTATGAGGTCGTATTTTAATTTAGTAATTTTTTGTTATTTTGAATATAGTATTATGTTATTATGTTTTTTTTTCTAATAAAAAAAGTTAGCAGAGCTAAATGCATTGCAAATTTAGGCTAAAGTCAACGAACGAGGTACATCGAATATACGATAACTCAAGAAAAGAGAAAAAATCATCCAAGCAACGAAAAGAAAAATCCCCCACACAGGAGAAACGTTAGAGAGAGAGAGATTGCTAAAAGATAAATATTTGGAGATTAATTCTCTTTAAGTCTTTAGAGCTCAACAAGAAAAATTCATTATTGCATATCTTATGTGAATTCCTAAAATTACCTTTAGCGAATTCTTAAGGTTGTGTGAATTCTTTCAGTGTGATATAATGTCGATTTAGTGTTCATTAAAGTATTGTGAATTCAATACTAGATGATCAAGTATGTGGAATAGTGCAAATGAATTCGGAATGGATTCAGCAAGTTCTACTTAAGTCGTCTAAGCTGTTAGAGATGGCAATGAAGCGGGGCGGGTACAGGGGTGTTTTCTCCCATCCCCAACCCGTTTACCATCAGGTCAGGGTTGAAAAACAATTGTCAAGAAAGTGGCGGGGGACGGGGGCAGGACAATAACAGAAAATACTTGTTCACTTAAAAAAAAACAAAAATAAGAAATATAAGTAAGAAAATAAAAAATAAGTATAATATTTTTGTATTTTAGACCTATTATATTAGTAAAAATAAATTTTATATACATATTTATATATAAAATATATTTAATTTTTCTAATCAGGGGTGGGGCTGGAAAAAATAGGATGGAGAGATCAAATACCGCCTATACCCATTACCTATCGGGGGCAGAAAAAATTCGTACAAAATGGGTGGGGACAGGAGAAATTGTTATCCCTATAGGTTTTGGAATCACCGAGAGTCTGGAATTTGATTCTTGTAACTGTTTATTAATATAGCGATTGATTTACCTAGTCCTATACTGGTCTTGTGATTTTTATCTAACTGGATTTTTTTACGTAAAAATTGAAAATCTTTTAATATTATTTGTAATTGGTTGATTTTTATTGCTTATAATTGCCTAGACATATTATAATCGACAGTTGACATTGTCTCATTTCGCTGCATATAAAATATTTACGTAATATTTTTTTTCATATTTTTTTGGTGATTTTGATAGAAGTTCAAATGTGAAAGTACTACCCGAGAGAATTGAGTGTGAAAAATAGATGTTGATAGAAAAATATATACTATAAAATAAAATAAACTACAAAATCACTACAAGACATAGCACAATAAGAAAATAAGAGGGAGAAGATAGAAGAAAATAGAATAGAAGAGGAAAAAGGTGAGAAGAGAGATCTTGAGAGAATATATCAAATAGAGTTATTGTCGATGTCTCTCTCTCCCCCGGTTAAAAAAATCCTAAAAGTTACGCAATAAAGATGACTAATAGAAACTAAAGCTATGTTTTGATTTTACATATGTGAATAAAGAGAAAAGAAAAAGAAAAACATGTGTGAAAAAATGAAAAAAAAAAGATTTAAGGTAAATTACAATTACCCATTCTAAAGTTTAGGATGATTCCTAGATTGGCCATTAAAAGTACATTTTTTCTCAATTTAATCCTTAAAATATGCAAGTTTTTTTTTTATGTTCCCCAATTTCTAACTTCTATCTAAAATTTGATAGAAATTGCCACATAAGTGGCTATGTGTTGCTACTCGCTATTTGAAGACATGTGGTGAGTTACTTCACAATACCTTAAATTCAAATTAAAATCTAAACCCAAATTCGGGCCCACCATTCGAAGGGTGGAGTACTCATCCAAAATTACTTTGGGATCACCGTTCGAAGCGAGGGCATACATTATAACTCGCTTCGGGATCACCATCCGAAAGGAGGACACATATTATAAACGGCTTTCAGGATCACCATCTGAAGGAAAGGATATTTATCATAGACCACTTCGAGATCATCATTCGAATGGAGGGTACATATTATAAATCACTTCGGGATCACCATCCCAAGAGAAAAACATTTATTATAGACTACTTCAGGATCACCATTCGAAGAGTAGAATTTCAACTATCACAATTTCTCAAATTCTGCATACAAGTCCAACCCAAACATGGTTCCTCTCACCAAACTCACACACTTAGGATTAACATCATTAACAATTTCTCAATTTTACATACATCATACATTCGGGTTAAATTAGCTCAAAATCCTAATAAGCATCTCATGGTTCTCATATTTCACAAGGATTCACATGATTTGTTCAAGAATCCCAAACCACTATTTCATGGTTTTTCATATTTTTCTAAAATTTATAGAATTTATACACAACAAGATTAACACAACCCCAAATTTATTCAAATTTCAATCAATTTCAATATTTGAGTCCACCAGCCCGAAAACCCCCAATTTTCAAGGTTTAAACCCAAACCAAATCCTAACTTTTCATTTCACAAAATCAACGGTTCTCTAACGATACAAACATGATAGATTTAAAACAAATCACCAATAAACTCATGATTCAACATGTTTTAACCTCAAACCCTAATCTAGGGTTCCAAAAATATAAATTTCTCATTTTTTTAAAGTAAATCCAACGAATATATATTTCATGTACATGTATTGATTAACAATAAGCATAGATCCTATCTCTTGGGTGACAAATTCACATGAAGCAAGGCCTAGCAAACTCCAACGACCAAAATCTCCAACCAAACGGTGAGAAGCGAGTTTTCAACGCATAGCTCCAACCTCTAACGGATGTATAATAAAAAATGAAGTAAGAGGAACCCACAAATGAAGCAAGAGGAGCTCAAGGAGGCCCAAAATCTGGTTCTAGGGTTTTTACTTCGAGCTTAGAGAGAGAAGGAGAAGAGAAGAATGAAAAAAAAAGCTCAACTTACGCTTTTAGAAAGCTGTCTGCCGACGGTCCGCTCGAGCGGTCACCCGCTGTAGGCAATCCGAACAAAAGATATGTATGGGGTTCAAATTTCAAACCAAACACCCTCAAACCCATCCAAATGACCCACAATAATTTTTTTCATGCATTACCAAGCATACAATTACTGTTATCAATCATTATCATCATTGAATTTCAATTCTTTCTCGAAATAAAATGCTTTTTCACTTTCCATCAAAAGTCTCAATATAAATTTTAATTAATTCTAAAAAAAAAAGGGGTCGGGTCCCTACAACCTCCAACTCTTAGGAAATTTCGTTCCCAAAAAGCAACACTAGAACTCGAGTCAGCTGCCTCTCCGTCAACCACCCATATTCTCCCCAAAGATGACATCTCACAACACAAACATGTTTCTGAAGGATAAACATCTATCGATCGCCTCCGTGGAAAAGGTCTTACTAACATTAAAGTTATCCAAACGTCATTAGATTGAGATCTAACTCACACCACTGAGGCACCAAAACACCGGTCACACCGGACGCGATCAACACAAGCGACCAAACTCATAGCACAAAGCTAGTCCACATTGGAACTGGTTTCAAATGCTTTCCACTTTTTTTTCGTAAGGACTATGACTCCCATCTAAACTGCAGCAAACTAGCTCATTCCCATACAAAAATACACACCGCGAGCTACTACTGTAAGTCCAGGCACATGTCATCAAACTCTGATATTGCTTACAAAGATTCACATGTATCGCATCCAAAATCTTGTTCACGCTTTCACGACCACTAATGACTACAAACTTGAAGCCACATCATTACTCTACGTATGTTAGAAACGCTATCACTAAAGTTGAAGAGATGCTTGTTCCCGAGTAGAGACAACTAACATCTGGTTTCAGATAAAGGAACTCACTCAACTCATCGGAAACTCCAAAGAACACATTTTCTTCTTATATTTGCAAGCATCCCATCTACACCTTTACCCTTTACCAATCCTCGACCAGTTCCTTAACTTACACACCACAACTCTCATCTCGTGAAAATACTATGTGTCACATCATCGTCAAGGCCAAGATCCCACACCATTAAGATCACCACCCCGGTATTATAATCATTAAGAGTAATTTGGTCACATGAACTCACCGAGTCACTTAGGCTAAATACGCCATATAGATAAAACATTCCACAGGTACATACTTACCTACACAAATCCAACCACATCACACATTACTTTATCATGCATATACATAGCCCCACGTTTTACAATCAACTCTCTGACCCTCAATTGATCATCCGACCTCTAATCAATTGCAACTAATCCCATCCGAAATTAAGCCACACTTAACAAATGCGTTTATCTCTCGTACTCACAACATTACACACTCAGTCAATTATTATGCTCTTGGTAGTTATCAACCGCACCATTTTCCATACATGTATACACACTTGCATTCTTCCGTTTACATCCGTGCCATACGTACAACAATCGTACAACAACCCTCTATTTAGATGGCAACAACACATGACTTGGAAACCCTCACCAACACCACTCAACCTATACATGACCAAGCACAAAGGAGCCACACAAGACTTGATTCACATACCACTACTTTGCCCTTCCAGTATTCGCACTCACGCACTTAATCCTTCAGCGTACCCATACTAAGCTGTCACACAACTTTCCCGAAACTAACGGGATCACCACCCATCTAAATTTCTCATCAATAGAACCTAAGCATTCTTACAAGAGTATATGGGCAAGACTTTCCCATTCCAACCCAACAAACATGTCGATCCAATTGGGCCACACCGACGAAGGCCTTACAAATAACAAATTCCTTGTGACTCACAACTGAACCACCTCCTAGTAATCCCAAACTCAACTCCACCTAACTTATATTTTTATCATGAACGAGTAATAGAACACCAACTCCGAGAAAATTAAGTAGCTCCAACACCAATAACACAAACTGAGACTAATAACGGACTACCATGGCCTCATACGGTGAACAACACGGTCACAGAAACATCAGCAATAATGAACAAGAGCTAACGATATCACCATTCCCGCACTAATCAGAATATACATTATATAGCTATCAAACAACCTTCGACTTACCTGTGTAGACGTAAATTCTACGTCCCAATTTTAACTCCTTCTTTAGAAAATGGGCAGGCGTTCTAGATTTGCCAACTCAATATCTCAAGGGACACAACACGAACACTCATACTCAAAGGGTAGAACAAAAAATCTTCACCAAGATATCGTGAGGAACTAGTCCTACACTCATGCGGTCATGATGATATAGATTCACAAGGCATAATCGAAAGGGCCACAACAAGGGTACAGTATCTACATAGGCTTTAATCTTCTTAGAAAACCGCCAAATCAAGAATCAATTAAAAGTCCCGGCATTCACATTCAACAAGGATAAAACAACATACATAAGATAACCACATCTACGTCGTAGATCCAGACACAAACCGTCACCGTCCCCTCAAGGGACATCAAACCCATCAACGCACCATTCTAAAACAACCGAGTGAACCACACTCACAACATCTATCATAGAGACCTCCAATTTTGTGCATTTGACACTGACAAGGAAGACACCAAAAGTGACCATGTCTTCTCATAAAAGATCTGATACCTCTTACACCTTAGCTTCATCTAAGCACACATCCATATACTCACCAAACACAGTTCCCGAACACAATTTTCTAACCATAAGGACGACAACCAAAACTACAAGCCTTCACCCCCATGAAATTCCCAAAGGACCCATAACTGTCGCACACTATAATTGCAACCAAAACAACACACATCCCAACACATCTATGACTTCATGGCTAATCGACCGAGCATATCTATAAGCTTACGCACCCGTAACTTAACTCTCGAATCTTAATAAGGAACAAGGCTTTCAAAGCTATAAGGCCTCACGAAGACTACCAACTATACCCCACAGGGAAAGAGATACCCCCAAAATCATTTATGTCCAACAATTTTGAAACATGTCAAGATAATGATTATTATACTCCAGTCCACTATGTTTCCGTCCATACCCTATTCCCGAGTACACGGCTCAAGATATAACATGGCTCATGATGTACATAATCCTCAACACACCCAAATCCACATACACAAGAATACTCATAAGGAGGTATTATCACCATCCCATACCCAATCATAACAGATGGTCTTCAAGGTGTCTCAAACACCCTATCACACCTAGTCACAAGGTTACTAGTAATACAACTCACCTCCCGATAGTATTACTCCACAAAAAGGTCCTCTACAACGACTAACCAATTATCTATGTCTCAACAACACTGGGATTAACTAAGGTCAACACCCACTCATGTGATTATCACAACTTACAAGCAAGTCCTACCACACACTAAAGCGATTAACACTCAACTCATGAGTTTACCTCCGCAGCAATCAAAGAAAACTGAGTCGCACTTTTAGAACCCATACAACGACCTCAACTACAACCTCGCCCTAACTCTATAGGCATAACTCTTATATAAAGAGCATCATAAAACTCATCCCGATAAGATTTGACTTAACATTCTAGAGTCATGTAAACACTTTGATCATCTTCTCATAATATCACATCGACACGTATCCACATATCGAGGAGAACCCTTAGGAATGACACACCAATTTGGGTAACTCGTTTGGATTTTTTATTAGAATGGACGTCGATTAAACGCCTTTCTAACTCGAACTTCGAACTAGTCGATCGAACGCCCAAGGGCAAGACACATCATCCCGAAGATTCAACCTCTATACCCAAGCACCACATAGCATGCAAACATGAAGCCAATCCGTAGATATTTCAAACAATCACACCAATACATGAATGTCATACATTAATGCGAACTCTCACGTAATGCATCAACCATTTTCACAATTTCTAGGTATTCGAACCTAAAGCTCTCTGATACCAATCTGTAACGCCCCGACTTTGAAATAATAAAGCCCCACGATATAAAAAGGTAATAAAACCTAAATTTAAAATTTTATCACAAAATCTAATCAAAAGGATTAACCGAAACTAAACTTTGCTGGAGATATGAACTAAAACATATCATTTGTTTCTTTTAGAGATGATGTGAAAGAGAGCTTTTTATTTGTAAAATAAGTTTCCAAAAATATCCACTTATGCCATAAAGGATGCCCAAAAGATACTCAACAAACCTCATTTTTAAAATAAATTTTCAAAATGTACCACCTAGCGAGGTTTGCTTGAGCGGACTCCACACCGCTCGAGCAGTGAGACACCCGAGAGTAAACTGACCAAAATTTTGAAAACTTTTCCAAGTGTTAGAAAAATACTAAAATCTCTCATCATTTGAACATAGTTTTTGCAATCCAAAACTTGAGGTTAAAACCATACAATTAACTTTGGAATCACATCTAATATCTCAAAAACTTGAAAACTAACATTTTAAACCATATAATTTCATTAGAGAAATAAGGCATAAGCTCGAAGAAATAACCCGACGATCTCACATGCATCCAAGTCATGAGTATATGGCCTTAGGGCCTTACAAAACGGGTTTCACCAACCCTCAACTTACACTTTATCGTAACATGAGATTAAAAGTACAACGCTGCAATTCCAAAAGAAAAAGAATTATAATGACACTATACAATTCTAATCAAAAAAAGAAACCCAAGAATTCACCACGACCATTCTTCTCATTTGATTACATGCTTCCCTTTTTCACCTAAAATGTGTTTAATCAACATGAGTCAAGACACGTAAAAAATAGACTAAAAATGAATAAATATATGACATGCGACAATAGTTATGTGAAATGCACCACGTTGTTTTATCCAAAAATCAATCTCCATTTTTAATGAATTTTCGTTCACTTATGTGATATCCTAGTATCCCACATCGGAAAGAAAGAGGGAGTTCTTGGACTATAAAGAAAAAATCTTGGACCCTACATAGCAACGTGGTCTTTTCCCAGGTGGTGGAGACCCAAGCAAAACTCCGCAGTTAAGCGTGTTTGGGCCGGAGCAATATAGAGATGGGTGACCCACTGGAAAGAACAAAATCGTGAGGGCTTTGCCTATAGCTGACAATATCGTTGCCACGAGAAGGGTCAAGGTGTTATAAATGGTAACAGAGCCGACTCTTCCCACCTCTGAGTGTGGGCCCCTGTCGTCTCGTGTGCCATGTGGGCGGGCTACTGAGTGGGCAGGTCAATAAGGACTAGCAGGTTACTGGAGCTGGCAGGCTACTGCACGGGGACGTACAACCCTAGGGGGTAAATTGTGATATTCTGATATCCCATATCGAAAAGAGAGAGGAAGTTCCTATGCTATAAAGGAAAAATCTTGGACCCTACATAGCAACGAGGCCTTTTCTTAGGTAGTAGAGACCCTAGCAAAATTTCATAATTAAGCGTACTTGGGCGGAAGGAATGCAAGGATGGGTGATGCACTGGGAAGAACAAAATCGTGAGAACTTTACCCATAGCGGACAATATCGTTGTCACAAAAAGGGTCGGGGTGTTACAACCTAATCGGGTTTCTTTATATAAAACTATAGATTTAGCCTTCTTATCCTCTTATTATTTTCACATCATTGCAGGTGTTCACAAACCCAACACTCATACCACACATGCACACATATACACATATATCTCCCTTTCCAACCTCACCTAACGTGAGGTATTATCCATTTCTCATTAACTCTTATCCTCACAAAGATCATTTACCTCTTCGGGCTCACCATCCGAATGGTGGGGTACTCATCTAAAATCACTTTGGGATCACTGTCTGAAGTGAGAGCATACATTATAACTCGCTTCGGGATCACCATCCGAAGGGAGAACACATATTATAAATCGCTTCGGAATCACCATCCGAAGGGAAGAACATTTATTATAGACCACTTCGGGATCATCATCCGAAGGGAATAACATTTATTATAGACCACTTCGGGATCACCATCCAAAAGATCACCATCCGAAGGGAAGAACATTTATTATAGACCACTTCGGGATCACCATTCGAAGTATGGGTGCACAAGAAACCTGAGAAACTCGAAAATTGAACCAATCCGACTTCTATGGATTGGGTTAATTCGGTTTTTACAAGTAATTGATTTAGTCCTGAGTCCCAAAAAAGGCAAATCGATAATATTGGTTCGGTCCTTGGGTTAGTCTAGGATTAACCCGAACCAACCC
>JAULJZ010115116.1:0-11406 GCA_032270985.1 Heliamphora pulchella
TTTATTTTTTTTATTTTTTTTTTTTCACATACATTTATAAATATATATCTAAATCTCTCTCTCTCTCTCTCTCTCTCTCTCTATATATATATATATATATTCTTATTATGCCATCAAAATCATCATTACTACAAGGAGTGCTTGCTGTTTCAAGTTTTTTATTGTTACTGTTATATATATATATATGTGTGTGTGTGTGTGGGTGGGTGTGACTATATATCTGTATAATACAACATTGGTACACTCTTTCGTGGATGTTGATCACCAATTATCCTCTTTTACATATATATATATATATATAATTCTAAAAGGACACACATGCAGAAACCTATCCCAAAACTAATCCACATAAGAAACAGAAAAAAAAAACTGAAAGCAAAATGATAAAGAAGAAGAGAAAATTATAAACCAGAGTAATTATACTCCTGAACACAAGGAAAGGTTGCAAAAGAGATAATTCCCAGTTTAGTGTTGCAACCAATCTTTCTCCCCATTCATCTGTTATCAGAGTGATTCCCACTTCTTAGGTATGTAATGTATTGTAACTCACGTATTGTAACTCTTCTAACTCCTATTGTAACTCTTGTAACTTATCCATACTAAGTTACGTATGTAACTCTTCTTCCTAAAGACTTAACTTATTCTATAAAAAAAAAATTAACTTTTTATTTTTATTTTCTGGACTTTTAACATTTCATCTCATATATTTTTTTTATACAATTAAGACTATTAAATTATTAAAATAATTACAAAATTCGGGATGTTACAATTTCCATGGGCTACCCTTGGGTTCAGGTTGGGTTGGGTCCATCCATTAGTTGACCAACCATCACTAGAAAGACCAAATCAGGAAAAATTGAATGGTTCAGGGCCAAGGTGGGTATGCATTTGACCATCATCATAGGTGGAATGGTTGGCAAAGCATAAGCCAGACATAAGCTTAAGAAAGGACACACACATGCACACACATGCTTGCTGCCTCATATCCGATAAATGTAATGGACCTAGGGTTCTAAATCGCGGTGTCAGAAGACGTATCAGTATGGATGATCCAGTCGTGCATCGGTCGATACATTGGTAAATATCGGTATCGGAGGCTTAAAATCCAGATACGATCGGGTGATACGATACGTAACGGCCAATATTTAAAACCATGAATGGACCATATAACAAAACGTACCATCAATGAACTTCGAATCTCGGAAAATGCTCTCCTTGACAATAGTTACCAATAAAAATCAAAAAGATATCTAAGCGGTGAAACTGTGAAAGAAAACAATTTCAGATAAAAGATGGATTTCAAGAGTGGCTCAAGAATTAGTTTATATGGATGGACTGGCACAAACATGCATACTACAATATAAATGATGGTTTGTTTTCCTCCAAAAGTGATTACCTAAAAAATTATTATGAAATTACACCTCCACTATGGCATCCTTTATCCAAGTTCTTCAAAAATCAACATCCAGCATATATTATCTATGCATGTTTCATTGGAAAAAATTGGAATATATGCTTATAGATAAAGAGTTATTGCAACCTTTCCCTTCTAACATCCATAGATGATATGCACACACACACACACACACACACACACACACAGTACTTCTGAATTAAGTATACAGAGTTAATCATGCATTGTCTGGTAGCTTGTCACTATGGCGGGGGATGTTTATTTGGCGAAGTTACATTAGGTAATTCCTTCTTCACATGCTATGCACTGATTATAGTGGTTTTAGTTCATGTGACAAAGCAAGGCCTTTGGAACCGTGTAGCGTCGACATTTTTTTGGTTTGTGGTTGGACAAGAATGTTAGAGTTATTGGGGAAAAAATTAAAGATTTAGGGGATTTAGGGGACAACATTTGTTTAATGGCTTCATTTTGGGCTGCAATGTCACCCACTTTAGCCAAGTTGGGCAAGAACAGCTGGAATCACAATTTATGAAGTTGTGAATTCAGTAGATCCTGTTGATCCTGCTGACCCATACATACTTGGTAGCAGTTCGTTGTCTGGATATTGGATATCTAGAAAGAAAGAATTTCATTAAAAGAATTTAGAGAAGAAAGTCTTGTAAGCAACAGTCAGGGCGGATGCAGCAGCCCCGTAGTGACGACACTCGAAATACGGCAACGCTATAACAGCTTGAGCTCCATCGGTGGGTTCATTCTTTAGTTAAGTATTGCAAATGGTACTACTAGGCAAGTGCAGATTATACTTGACCGATTTGAAGTGTTCTTAGACCCTCTTGCCGCTTGTTTTCATCCCGAAAGAAAAGACCAGTTAGTGAAGTTTAACAAGTATGGTCTCATATTTTGGTTTATTATCTCATAAGGAAAGCGAAAGGACTAGAAGCGCTTGTCCAACCTATTTCTATTAACCGATTCCAATTTTCCTTATTTCAATAGAGCTTCTGGAGAATGCAGAGAAGATTGCTTTATGCGAGGAGTTCATTCACTCAATAGACTTGACTTTTAGAAGCGATTTTTTTTATTAAATGTTTTGATGGCTTGCTCCGTAGACAAAGCTTACAGTCTTGCTTTTGAGTGACTATAATAACTATAAGTATCCAAAATAACTTCTTTTTTGTAATTCCTATAATGCAATTGGAGCTTATCGACATAAACGAAGTAATTTAGATACATTTATGTTTGACTTATAGAGTTTGGAAAGCCATATGTTATTTGTTGTGAAGCACGAGTACTTTAAAAAACATGTCTTACCTGTACTAGGTACATATTAGGTATTGGTAGTACCTATTGGGTGCTGATATTTTGCATGATACTTCTGCATACGTACAAGGTACACGAAAATATTACTTACTTTTACGCAAATATAAAGGTAGCTTTATAAGACTTTTTTCTAAACTTAGTATACTCCAAAATTAAGCTTTAGTTTGTGTTATTTAATATATTGGCATCTATCTCTAGTTTGTACCTTACTTTTATCATGAAGGCGCCGTTTGTTTCAATATAAGATATTTTTCGATAAAATATTTTAACTATTTCCCATTATTTGGTTTGATGAAAACAACGTAAAATATTTTTTCTATAAAATATTATCCAACAAATAACCAGAATGATTTACATAAAAAAGGGAGTAAGTCATTTTTGGGATTAGCGGCGGAAGTGGTGGTAGCGATGATAGGGATTATGGCTACAGTGGCGAGGCTAGTAGTGGTGGCAACGGTGATGGCGGTAATGGCAGGGGCGGTGGTAGTGTGGGTGGTGGCAGTCATATATGGTGTTTGTGGTGGCGTGGATGGTGTGGGGAGGAGATGGTGGTTGTGGTGGTGAGGAGGGGATGGTGGTGGCGGCAATTGACTGTATTAAAATAGTAGTATATTTTTATTTTAAAGTTTATAATTATTTTTTGGGAAAAAATATTTTTATATACTAACCAAACACCAGAAAATAAAAAGAAAAAGATTGTTATTTATAAAATTATTATACATAAAAAAAATTGTAAAATATTTTACGACGAAACAAACAGAGCCTAAATGTGATTTGAATGTTAGATCCTTAATTGACTCAAATCATTAAACTAATTTGTGTATTTTAGTTTTTCAATCGTACATAAAATTACTCCAAATTTATAAAAAATAATTTTTTTACATACGTACCCTGTCTGTACCCATACCCTATTCTTTTTAGTTTTTTCTGTGTTGATATACTATTATCGAACCAACACCTACACCCGCACCTGTACATATGTTCTATAGGTTGTTTGTAATATCTGCCGTTACATTTTTTTTGTTGTTAGTGAACTACTCGTCCCCTTCATACTTTTTCCTAACTTTATTTATTTAAAATAACTCTTTATTGTTGATGTTAATGTAAAAGAAATTAGATTAGAAGAATGATAGAGCTTAATCCCTAGGGTTAGCTCCTCTAACTATTTATATTAAATAAGAGATTATACAATGACATAAATAACCCCAACACTCCCACTTAAGGTGGTGCATACATATAATATGTGCGTAGCTTGCTACAAATGTATTTCACTTGGAACCACACAAATGCTAAATAAATAAATATGCAATTGAACCAACGATATAACATGATTTGTACAAATCACCCTTTATAATATCTTCTCCTGAATAAAGTGAATCAACTTCAATATATTTTGTTCTTTCATGAAACACGAGATTAGATGCAATGTGAATTGTAGCTTGGTTATCACATAACAAATTTATAGGACAAGAATACTCAAATCCAAGTTCTTCTAATATATGTTTCAACTAGATCAACTCACAAATAGTATGAGCCACAGCTCTATATTCTGACTCGGCATTTGATTTGGTAACCACTGTCTGCTTTTTATTCCTCCATGACACCAAATTACCTCTAACAAATATACAATAACCAGTAGTCAACCTTATATCAGAAGGAAATCCATCCCGATCTGCATCTGTATAGCCTTCAATCTAAGTATGTCCATAAGTCTGGCATAATAAATCCCAACCTGGGGCACTTTTGAGATACCTCAAAATGCACACAATAGCATCCTAATGACTAGTCCGTGGAGCATCCAGAAATTGACTAATCACACTTACGGCAAAAGAAATATCTGGTCTCGTAACAGTTGAACAACTTTCCAACCAATAGTCGATATTGTCTTGGATCTTCTAGCAACTAACCTTGATCAACTACTAATTTAGTGTTAAGATCCATAAGAGTATCTATAGGTTTTGAAAAACCATGATTGTAGACTAATTTACACTAAACGATTTAATCAAAGAAACTCAACGCCACAAACAAAATAATAATCAACCACGCAAACAGAAAATAAACAATCACACGAAACACGGCGATTTTTACGTAGAAAACCTCAAATCGGAAAAAAACCACGAGGCTACTCCGAGTCTAGGAGAATCAAACACTATAATAAATGTTGGTTACAAGAGAATCTTACAAACACTTATTGGCTACACAACCTACGAATGTAAGCCTACTCATGTCGAATCCACGTACACTAACTTCGTGTTTGACTGCCGTTGGAATCCACCACCGAACACTTGAGAATCCACTCAAGAGATTTTATGAACCCGATAGGATCGTTGAAGATTTGAGTACTTGATAATTGACTTGATTGCGCGGAAGCTAAATGTTCA
This sequence comes from Heliamphora pulchella, assembly GCA_032270985.1. Classification (NCBI taxonomy): domain Eukaryota; kingdom Viridiplantae; phylum Streptophyta; class Magnoliopsida; order Ericales; family Sarraceniaceae; genus Heliamphora; species Heliamphora pulchella. Next base: position 5,113 of record JAULJZ010115116.1, read on the forward strand.
TCAAGCTGTTTATTGGCTTGCGAGTATGTTGAATAACCTTGGAGGCTCTCTGGCGGCTATGGATTATAACTATGTCAAGGAGACTCATATCTGAAACCTTAGCTATCCTATTTATAACAACCTACCAAATCATAAACCCTAGTAGCACATATTAAATCAGTTCACGCCATGAACCGCTCGATTGGTTAAGTCAATGTTACAACATTTTGTTGCAAAGCCTGAGTTACCAAGAGGTTGATAAGGTCAGGCCAAAATTCCTGACAATATCCCCCTTTGGCAATTTTGACAAAACCAATTAAACCAAATAACCAGTCAAAAAAAAAAAAAACCCAAACAAATGAACTAAAAAAACTGACATGACACAACTTCATTAAAAAAAACTCCCCCTCAAATGAACTCCCCCTCACAGAGAACTCAAAAAAAAATTAACGCTTTAACACTCCTCCCCCTTAATCATATCTATCTCCCCCCTTTTGTCACGAATTGACAAACAAACACAAGAAAAACAAAACAAATCTTTTTGAATGGGAAACAAGATGAAAGAATAAATACTAGACATATGCACAATTTTATTCATTTCAAACCACAAAGTCTAGTCAAATTGATCAAAACCATACACAGTATCCAAGATAATCTAGATTTATATATGAAAGAACATAATTAGAGTAGATTCCATATGAAGCAGTGTGTGTGTAACTTGAAACATTTCTAGACTCCAAGATCAAATTCTATGTAGAATCTATATGGCCAAGTCATATTTATTTATTAGTAATAAAGAAATTCACAAAGTCAAACCAGTTTTGACCCAATTCACTTCATAAGATAACTCTCCCTCAACTAAAGACTGCAAATTTTTCTTTCTTTTTCTCTTTTCTTTTCTTTATTTTTCCTTTTCCTTTTCTTTTTCTTTTCATGATTTCATTGGCGGCTTTCACACTAATACGAACGAAAAAGCAAGATTCGCATAGGTAGCTATTTCCTCAAGCCAAATATATAAAAATAAATGGAGGAAGTTTAAATATTAAGTTTATGTGGGTCGCCACTACGTGATCATTTTGTGAAAACTTAAGAAAACTGAAAAATAAAAAAGACCCATAGAAAAATTTGAACCCAAGTTCGGAGGATCCATGCATTATCAATGTTTAAGTAGTGTACAGAATAAACTCATCTCTGAAAGCGTTCTATCCACTATGAACTAGAGTACCCAAAAATCAATGTAGAATTTTAATCTCAATTCCTAAACTGTGGGATCTTAGCCAAATAAAAAAATGCACAAAAGTAGTACTCACACCTTAATGAAATCCCCCACAATCTTTTTTTTTTTTTTTTATAAATAAAGACTAAAAAAAAAAAAACTCAAACAAACAAACCCAAAAAAACAACATGACTCAAAAAACTAAGTACTACGACTATCTAAAGAGCTGTCTAGGTCATTTTTTCTTACCCAAATTTTCTTGATTTTCAAAGGCACAGGTTCTGGGGTAGAAGTCCAAATTTTTCTAGGTTCTTGTGGCAAGTCAAACTTAAATTTATTTTGGTCAAACAATTTAGTGTAATAAGGTTTGATGTGTCCGTTTTTCCCGCAGTGATGACAAATACAAACAAAAATCTTATAAGAATACCACATTCTTAATTTCATGTAATTTGGACACATATGACCAAAATTGATTTAATATGTGCTGCTACGCCACAGACCGCACGATTGGTTTTTTGACCACTCGATCGATCAAGTCAATGTTGCAGCATTTTGTTGCAGAGTCTGAGATACCGAGAGGTTGAATTGACCGCTCAATGGACTGCTCGAGCGGTTTGACACCGCAGACAGCTTTTTGATGTTTTCTGCTCATTTTTTGCTGCGCTGCAATATTAAATCACAACTCTAATAGAACAAGTGTCAAAATATCAACGAATAATAAACGAATAAAATATAAATGTTTGATTAACACATCGTCAAACATTTTGTTATAGATTTGCCAAACAAAAACTAATAAAGTCAGAGCCAAAATTCCTAAAAATCTCCTCATTTGGCAATTTTGTGACAAAACCAATTAAGCTAAATAACCAAGCCCAAAAAAAAAAAAAAACTCAAAAAAGACTCAAAAAAGAACTAACATGACACAACCTTATTAAAAAAAACTCCCGCTCAAATGAACTCCCCCGCACAAAGAAAAAAAAAAGTAACACTTTAACACTCCTCCTTAATCACATCTATCTCCCCCTTTTTGTTACGAATTGACAAACAAACACAAGAAAAACAAAACAAATCTTTTTGAATAGGGAACAAGATTAAAAAACAAATACTAGACCTATGCACAATTTTATTCATTTCAAACCACAAAGTCTAGTCAAATTGATCAAAACCATACACAGAATTCAAGATAATCTAGATTCATATATGAAATAACATAATCAGAGTAGATTTTATATGAAGCAGTGTGTGTGACTTGAGGCATTTCTAGACTCCAAGATCAAATCCTATATATGATCTATATGGCTGAGTCACATTCATTTATCAGTAATCAAGAAATTCACAAAGTCAAATCAACTTTGACCCAATTTACTTCATAGGATAACTCCCCCTCAACTAAAAATTGCAAATTTTTCTTTCTTTTTCTATTTTCTTTTTTTATTTCTTTTCCTTTTCTTTTTCTTTTCATGATTTCATTGGCGGCTTTTACACTAATACGAACGAAAAAGCAAGGTTCGCATAGAAAACCAAATATACAGAAACAAAAGGAGGAAGTTTAAATATTAAGTTTACGTGGGTCGCCACTATGTGATCATTTTGTGAAAACTTAAGAAAACTGAAAAATAAGAGAAGACCCATAGAAAAATTTGAACCCAAGTTCGGAGGATCCATGCATCTATTAATGTTCAAATAATGTACAGAATAGATTCATCTCTGAAAGTATTCTATCCACTATGACATAGATTACCCAAAAATCAATGTAGAATTTTAATCTCAATTCCTAAACTGTGGGATCTCAGCCAAATAAAATAATGCACAAAAATAGTACTCACCTTGATGAAATCCCCCACAATCTTTTTTTTTAAAAATAAAGACTCCAAAAAAAAAAATTTAGAAAAAAACTCAAACAAACAAACCCAAAAAAACGGCATGACTCAAAAAACTAAGGACTACTACTAGCAAAAAAGTTGTCTAAGTCACTTTTTCTTACCCAAATTTTCTTGATTTTCAAAGGCATAGGTTCTGGGGTAGAAGTCTAAGTTTTTCTAGGTCCTTGTGGCAAGTCAAACTTAAATTTATTTTGGTCAAATAGTCTAGTGCAATGAGGTCTGATGTGTCATTTTATCCCGCAGTGATAACGAATACGGACAAAAATCTTATAAGAATACCACATTCTCAATTTCATGCAATTTGGACGCATATGACCAAAACTGATTTAATGTGCTGCTACGCCACGGTCCGCTTGATTGGTTAAGTCAGTGTTGCAGCATTTTGTTGCAGAGCTTGAGATACCGAGAGATTGAATTGACCGCTCAATGGACTGCTCGAGCGGTCTGTCGAGCGGTCTGACACTGTAGACAGCTTTTTGATGTTTTCTGCTCATTTTTCGCTGCGCTGTAATATTAAACTACAACTCCAACAGAACAAGTGTCAAAATATCAACGAATAATAAACGAATAAAATATAAATGCTTGATTAACACATCGTCAAACACTTTGTTACAGATTTGCCAAACTACAACGAATAAGGTTAGGGCCAAAATTCCTAACAGGTTTTGACCCTAACATTCTTATTTCACCAAACAAATTGAGAACCATATTTTCTTTGAGACAGAGAAATCCTACGATGTGACCTACCACTATACCCAAAAAAATATCCCAATGGAACCATATCTCTTATATGAAATTTTTTTTGCAAGAATGATTTCAACATTTGGATGCCACTGTTGTCATTACCTGTAGTCACAATGTCCTCTCATACACAATCAACAATATCTTGCCAAGTGCAATATGTCTATAAAATAGAATGATCTACATAACTCTAAAGACCAAAACTAGTCACAACAACGGTAAATCTCCCAGAGAAAATTGTTTTGAGCCCATACAGTTACTTCATCAAACAACACACCAAATCTAACTTCCCCTGAGCAACAAACCCTAAAGGTTGCTCCATATAAACCTCCTCCTATTACTCACCATGGAAGAATGCATTCTTCACATCCAATTGATATGAAGGCCAAGAATATATGGCACTAAGAGAGATGAAAAGGCGAATTGAAGCAATCTTAGTGACAGGTGAGAAAGTTTCAGAGTAGTTAGATCCATAAATTTGGGTATATACCCCCTTGGCAGCAAAAAGGGCCTTTAATCTATCAATAGTTCCATTAGGCTGAACTTTGACAGCATACACCCAACGACAATCGGCGGTTGATTTGGCTAGAGGAAGAGGTACTAAGTCCCAAGTATCATTGTGTTATAAGAAAAGTAGTTCTTTGTCCATGGCACACTTCCAACTGTCATGAGATAGAGCCTCTACAACAGACTCAGGCAGAGAAACAGAGAACAAGGTAGAAAAATATGAAGGAGATAAATGAGCATATGACACAAAATCAAAAATAGGATGGGAGGTACAAGACCGCTTACTCTTTCAAAGAGCAATGAGGAGATTTAAATCAAGTGGTGGAGAATCAGGCGGAGAAGTACCCGATGTTGAGGAAACCGACAGTAGATCAAGTGAGGCAGATGGAGCACGATCTGAACACGTACGAGTGTAAACTTGCAAGTCAAGTCGAGAGAGACATTCCGCAGGAGGAGCAAAAGGGGGACTAGGCATTGGAAGAGAAAGATTGTAAACAAGATCATGTGAAGAAAGACGTGTAAGATAGTAAGGAGTGAACTCAAAGAAACTAACATTACGAAAAATAAAAAATCTGTTAGTGGTAGCTTATTATTATTATTACTATTATTATCGGGTGTGTGTAGATGTATGGATGTAATGGTGTTCCTTAATTTTAATATAAATAAGAGTGTTCACTTATCCAGTAGGGTACGGCTTCCTATTATTTTCTTTCTCCTAACATGGTATTTGAGCCACCATGAAACCCTAAGTTCTCTTCAGCTGCCAGCCTTCTTCAGCCGCTGCAACCCTAGTCTGCTCTCCCCCTCCTTCAGTTGCCGCAACCCTAGTCCTGCTCAGCCGAACCCTTAATCCCTCTTCAGCCGAAGCCCTGGTCCCCTTCGCTGCACCCTTGCCACCGTCAGCCACCAAAAACCTTGAATGAAACCCTAGCATGAATCCCTAGCAATCTTCTCCTAGCTGCAACCCTTCTTCTCTGTCCGACAGGCTCTAACAGCCACTCCCGCAACCCCGACCGGCCCTTACAGCATCTCTTTTCCTCTGTAGCACCTGCCGACAGCCCCTAAAGGAATCCTAGGTGTTGTTTTGACGATCTAGGGGCTGCCGTGACTCCCTTTTTCAGTTTGCCAGTACCAACAACCTCCAAAGAAGACCCTAGCCGCTGATTTGAGGGTGTAGGGGGGCTGCCACAGTGGTCGCGTTCTATAGAGATGATGTAAAGGTATGTTTAGTGGTCCAGTTATGATTGTTTAATGTTGTGGTTGTGTTCTATTATTTGTTGGAGTGGTTGCCGATGGTTCCTTGAGATTAATAGATTGTGATGTCGACGGAGAGTTCGACGAGGGTTGGTGATTCTCAAATGGGTACTAAGAGGTATTACGGATGTATTTTCGTAATCCATCCAGTTAGTGGATTCGAAACTGACTGGACCACAAACATAAGTGTTATGGAAAAAGAAAGTATTGCTGACGATTGAAGGTATGGAAAAGGAGGATCATTTGTTCGACGATCCTCCTGAGAAGGGATCTGATGAATACAAAAGGTGAAAGAGGGATTATGCAAGATTGCTCAGTAAAATGTTGAACTCAATTGAGTCTGCTGCTGAGGTTTTGTTGGCTAACGCCACAACTGTTCTAGAGATGTGGACCATACTTGAGGAGACATTTGTCTCCACGAATGACTTGTCTTGGTTATATGATGTGATGCGGAGTATCTTCAGGATACAGCAGGGAGAGCGGCCTTTCTCAGATTACTTCACAGAGTTCAAGGTGTTAGCAGATAAGTATGATTGGTTGGTACTTTTTACCAATCGATACAAGGTTTTCAGAGAGCAGAAGATGCAGTTTCTGGTAGTTTGCTTCTTAGCTGGGGTGAACCGGCAGCTTGACTCATCTCAGATTTTGGTTGTGTCCGACATTCTATCCTTATCTAAGGTCTTCCGAAGGATAAGCAGAGTAATTAGTTAAGAA
>JAULJZ010115137.1:0-11406 GCA_032270985.1 Heliamphora pulchella
TGAGGGTTTGAATTCATGTTTCAAGAAAGAGAAGAAATGGTTGTTATTTTCAGCTTTAGAAAAATTTTCATGGTTTTAGAAAATGGTGCTCTCGGGTACCTGACCGCTTGAGCGGTCATAAGTCCGCTCGAGCGGGGTTCGCTGGGGGTGTTTGCTGGTGAATATCTGATTCGGGTGCTTTTGAATGAAGTTTTCGATATGAATTGAGCATTTAAAGGCATAGTTTGCAAAGAAAGAGCTTTCATATCGGGTTGGCTCTCAAGAAATATATTTGAATTATATTAAAATAGGATCGAAGTGTTACAAAATACCCCACAAGAAAATGAATAAGACTCCGTATGAATTATAGAATGATCGAAAATCATCCTATAAATTCTTAAGAGTGTGGGAATGTTTAGGTAAGGTGGCAGTTTTAGATTCTAAAAAGGTCAAGATTGGATTAAAAATTATTGATTGTCTATTTATAGGATATGCAAATAACAGTACTGCATATCGATTTCTAGTACACATAAGCGATAATACTGAGATTCAAGTAAATACAGTTATTGAATCTAGAAATGTATCATATTTTGAACATATATTGTCGTACAAGTCTACACAAGAGATAAGTTCTCTTAAAAGAACTTATGATGCTGCAGTTGTCAGTAGTGAAGTAGAAGATGGGGATCAATGATTACGAAAGGATGATGAACCTAAACATAGTAAATGAGCTAAAACATCCAAATCTTTTGGTCCAAATTTTCTAACATTTCTGTTAGAAAATAAGTCTAAAACTTTTAAGACTGCAATGTCCTTTCCGAATGTACCTTTGTGAAAAAAGACAATCAATAGTAAAATTGAATCTAACCTGCAAAATCATACTTGGGAACTGGTGGACCTTCTACCTTGTTGTAAACCTCTTGAATATAAATAGATATTCAAGACAAAAATGAGAGCAGATGAATCAATTGAAAAATACAAGGCGAGACTTGTAGTTAAGGGATACAGGCAAATTAAAGGGATAGACTATTTTGATACCTACTCGCATGTGATGAGAATAACTTCAATTAGGATATTGATTTTTATGACATCATTATTTGATCTAAAAATACATCAAATAGATATTAAGACAGTCTTTTTAAATGGAGACTTAAATGAAAAAATCTATATAGAACAACCTGAGGGCTTTATAGTTCTAGAACAGGAAAAGATAGTCTGTAAGCTTTTTAAATCCCTCTACGGGTTAAAACAAGCACCTAAACAATGGCATAAAAATTTTGACAGTATAATACTGTCAAATTGTTTCAGAATAAATAAGTGTGACAAATGTATCTATGTGAAAGACACTGATAAAGTGTGTCATTGTTTGTTTATATGTTGATGACATATTAATCTTGGGTAGTGATAATTCTATAATTAAAACTACTAAGAGCATGTTGAACAAGAGGTTTGACAGAAAAGACATGAAAATAACATATGTTGTACTAGGGATAAAAATTACTAAAACATTTGATGAATATGCCTTATCTCAATCCCATTATGTTGAAAAAATTCTTGACAAGTTTGATAAGGGTGATACCCGCATTGCAAGAATACCTGTAGATATAAATCGACATTTGTTTAAGAATACAGATAAATGCATATCACAATTGAAATATTCCCGTATTATTGGGAGTCTTATGTACTTAATGAATTGTACGAAACCCGATTTGGCATATGTTGTAAGCAAATTGAGTAGGTCTACTAGTAACCTTGTGACTGACCATTGACAGATAATCATAAGAGTACTAAGATATTTAAGATACATCCAAAATTATGAATTGTACTACACCAGATATCTTGTTGTACTAGAAGGGTACGGTGATGCAAATTAGATATCTAATACTAATGACTCAAAATCTACAAGTGGATACGTATTCACTTTGGGTGGTGCAGTTGTGTTATGGAAATCGTCTAAACAGACGTGTATAGTGAGGTCCACAATGGAAACTGAATTATAGTTTTAGACAAAGCTAGAGAAGAAGTTGAATGGCTTCGCCAATTTTTAGAAGGCAGCACTATGTGGTCTAAATCTGTGCCAGCCATTTGTATACATTGCGACAGTCAATCAGTAATGGCTTAGGTATAGAATAATATATATAACGATAAATCTTGACATATACGTCGCAAACATAATATCGTGAAACACTTTCTCTCGAGTGAAATAATTTTCATTTAATATATAAAGTCTAAAAATAATATAGCGGATCCGTTAACTAAGGGTTTAAACGAAGAGTAAGTTAGTCCTTTATCGAGGGGAATGGGCTTACAGCCTATAAATTAAGAGTCGCCTCAATGGCAACCCAACCTAGCTGATTAGAGATCCCAAGATCTAGATTCAAATGGACAACCGAATTGTATGTGAGTCAGTATCATTACTGTGGAGATAAAATCTTCTACTAATTCCTATGATAGTACAGTAATACTTGTAGTGTTATTATCTTGAAATTAAAGTGGGGCATAGCAGGATACTCTTAATAAGAATCATCTATAAGAGTGAGAAGGGGCCGTTTCTGTGAGAATACTAAGGCTACATTCTCTAACAGCACTCATGAAATCAGGATTTACCTACGGCCAAAATGGGCACAACCGTTAGAACCTAGCTGTGTCTAAATTTTTTTTTTGTGAACTCTATTGTCATGATTTACACAAATGGCTGAACAGTTTAAGGCATCGCGTTCACTGATTAGTTAGTAAATTCAATAGTTTTCACAAGGGAATGTTCAAAGTCAAAAGCTACATATCCTATACAGAGTTTTTCTTATGAAACTTTCTCTATGTCTGCATCATGTTGTATTTCTTTTCTATCAAATTCCACTTATGTGGGGGATTGTTGGAAAAAAATGAGTTTTAAATAAAATTAGAACATAATTTTTAGCTAACTTTGGAGCTAAAAAACTTTGGATTGAATTAATTTTTTTTAATGATTCCAAATTTTAATTTATTTATCTTCATGAGTAAAGTAATCATGGACTTTGTGGCATTCAAAATCATTAATGGGTGAATGAAAAATTGATTCCAAAAGTGTTCCATTGAAATTGACAAAATGGTGGTAATTTTTCCCAATTCCACATTGGTTGGGAGAAGGTTTGGGAAGTGGCTTATATAAACTAAGTATGGCCTAAGGGGTGCGCCCTATTGGGGGTACTCAGTTTTATAGACGGGGAATGACCTATCCAACGATGGGTTCGATCCAAACCCCACACACGTGCCCGTGCGCGTCGCCATCCAATCGGCTTTGCTGGGCTCGGGCTCGGGCTAGGGTCCGGGTTCGTAGTTTGAGGTCCGTGGGTTCTAAGTTCACCTTTATCTTTTTACAGAAAATTTATTTAATTAAATTTTTGAATTTAAAATTTAAATTATTTAAATTTTAAATTAAGTTACCGTTATAAACTAAAACCGAATCATTGGAGAGTTCATATCCGTTGGAGTCATACCTAACCAATTTGTGCCTGCTGGGCAGTCCAACCCACCTGTGTCGCAATCAGTTTGGATTAATCCAAACAGTCACCTTTTGCGCCTACAAAAAGGCTGCTTTTGCATCTTTGTCACTGTTCTGTTTCCGAGAAAATTCAAACATTGTAGAGTTTGCTGAGTGTGCAGATCGCCGTGTTTCCTCTGCATACTAGTATTATTTTATCTTAGAGATAAACGTCCATTCCATCGCAAGCACCGCTGCGAGGACGTATTCTGTCTTAAGAAGACATCATTCAACGTTGGACTCGATCCTACCCTGTTTTGTAAGACTAGTTTATTTTCATTTCTGTTGTCGCTATTATGTTCAATTATGTTTAATTTTTTTTGTATTTGTTTTCATTCTGTTTTAATAAAAACAGTAAACTGCTTCTGGATTTTCTAAAAAACAGTAACTTAATTCTGTTTAGTTTTGAATTAATTTTTTTAATTCTGATTTTAAAATATAAAATAGTGTTTTATTTTTGTCTCTGTTGCTCTCACTCTATTTCAGATTACTGTTTAAAAAATAAAAACTGTGTTTGTTTTAATTAAACGTTTTACAAATTTCTTTATGCGTTTAATTTTTAAATCTGAATTTGCTGTGTTATTTTATATACTGAAAACAAATTACTGTAATTCTGTTTTACAATTATTTTTGAAATTCGTTTCAGATTGCTGTTATTGTATATTGTTGTTATTCCGATTTTAGTAAACCCGAGAGATAATTTGTTGATTTTCATATTATTAAACTCAATAATAATTTAGATTTGTGTAAAATTATTTTAACTGTTCACTTATAAAATGAAAAGATCTAAGCTATACAAAAATAATTCTCTCATATATAATTTAAAAATATAAGTTATTTTATTATGTAGAGAATTAAAATATTTTTTTTTCTCTAAGACATAAAATAGTATAGATTTTACTAGCAAAAAATATTAGTTAGGAAGTACTTTGTCAACATATTGAATTAATCTTCTAGATGTTCAAAGTGAATAATTTTTTCATTGAAGGGGTGGCCAAACACTACCTACATGGTTACGTGGAACCCTCGTCGTTCTCAGGGGATTTCTGAAACTTCAACGCCAAATCGGGCAGCAACCTAATCATCATATTTTTTACTCGATATCATATAGCTCGTACCAGACAGTATATGGATTATTTCATTAGTACTGTACATATTGATACTAATAAAATATTAAATATTATTTTAAATTTATGATTATAAAATATTTTATAATTTTTTTAAAAAAATGTTATTCAATAATAAATAATTTAATATAACATAATTATTTGTTTAAAATAATATTTTATTTAATTAGTCTAAATTAAATTTTAATCTCATTATTTATAGTGAGATAACTAATTTAAAAATGATAAAATTTAATATGTACATTTTTTAATAATAATTTAGCATTGATTAGTTTTAGAACTATCATTTTATACTATATTTGATGTTTGAATTGAAGTATAAAAATAAAAACAAAAAAATAAGTAAAAATTATTATTTTAAAAAAATTAATTATGGATCGATACGTATTTGGTATTACGCGGTATAGATAGGTACAAACCAGTATTGGCTGGTACACTTGGTACAAGTTTGTACAAACTGATATTTTAACTGGTACAAAATTAAATAATTAGTGTACTTGTATTGTTCTAAATCGATACGTACCGACTGATATGATACGATATTAATAACTATACTCAATATGAGATTGAGCATCAATGCAAGTGAGATGTCATCTCATATCAGGTGTTTGACAAAATTATTGTTGGTAATTTTTAATTTTTTATTATTAATTTTAATTATAAATCACAAATTTTTTAAAACATTTACAATTTTGTTACCATTTATAATTATTTTTTATTTTAATTTAAAATTATATTTTTTACTAAATACTCATAATTTTTATTACAAATTATAATTTATAAATTATTAATTTTAAATCATCAATAGTAAGATGCCTACATGGTTTGCCCATAGCACCGAATAATACCTCATAAACATACTCTCTCTTCCTAAAATTCTAGAGATCCTCATTTCTTCCGAGTCCGGGTCTCTTGGTACCCTCTTTCCACCGCACAAACGAAAGAAGAAAGAACAAACAACATTAAGAAAATGACAAAAAAAAAAAGAAATTGAAACAGTTTGAACCCAATTCTCAATTTTATAAAAGAATCGCGTCTAAAATTTTACTCTCTTTTTCTGCAAATTTTCTTTTCAAATCATTCTTTCTTTCTTTCTTTCTTTCTTTCTTTCTTCCATCCCATTTCACCTCACCAACCGAGAGAGAGAGATGAACAAGAACATGAAACAGAGATTATTGTTTCTTGGGTAGCCTAGCCTCTTCCGGAGGATGTGAGAAATATGTTACCTCATTGGAGTTCTCTACATTTCCGGTGAAGTGGATTGAATCAATTTTCTTTCCTGCCGAGATTTTCTTGGAAAATTCCTGCATGTTATTTGATGTTTATAGATTACCCATTTATATTACAATGGTTTCCATTAGAAATTAAGGTGCACTGACCGCAAAGAATTGCACCCAAGGATTTCGAAGAAAAAAAAGGGGGGGTTCGTATTACAAAAAAATGGGAGATTCTCCGGAGAAGAAATCTGGTTGTGGGCTTCTGAGCGCAGTTTTCGGTCGCCGGAATATATGGCCGAGAAGGACGACCTCCACCGGTTCACTCCCGACGGCAAATTCCAACAACGTCGTCAGAGTTCCGAGCACGCCCAATTCGAAGAGGCGGCGGGGAGGCTCCGACGACACCGCTTTCTTTGACCTAGACTCTACCAGCGTTTCCTCGGAGTCGTCGCAGAAACCAGTCGACAGGATCATTGCCAGGCCCGGACCAAACCACCCCAAGGTCCCACCTCCGTATCATCAAAATCATCATCAAACCGCGTCTCATCACAACCAAGGCGGCGGAAGAACCAGAGACGAATCCACCGTTTCCAAACAAGCTCCCGCCCAAGGTTACGGCCAAGGCAGAAGGGTACTCCCACCCGCCGCCACCGGCATCTCCGGCGAGCTCGAAAGCATGATATCTGATCACCAGAGATCCAGGGGCGCTAACACCTTTGTCCGAGCTTCATCGGGCAATGTGATGCTGTTTGGCCATTTGGGTAACTTGAGGCAACCCGGCGGCGGCGGGAATTCAAATTTAAATTCAAATTCAAACGATGTGCTGAATTACCTGCCGAAGACGGCGAAAGAGGAACCCTCTGCGCCGAACGGAAGGTACGTGTCGAATCCAGAAACGGGAAATGTGGGGAAGAAGCGCGGCGAAGAGGCGGCGGAGAAGCCGACGTCGCTTTGCCGGGCGCTGTCGACGAGGATGGATCCGGAGCAACTGAAGATAATGGGGAACGAGGATTACAAGAACGGAAGGTTTGCGGAGGCGCTGGCTTTGTACGATGCCGCGATTTCAATTGACCCGGACAAGGCTTCGTATAGGAGTAACAAAAGCGCGGCGCTGACGGCGCTGGGTAGGCTTCTTGAGGCGGTTTTCGAGTGCAGAGAAGCCATTCGGATTGACCCCTACTATCAAAGAGCTCATAATCGTTTGGCAACCCTTTATGTCAGGTTTGTCATCACATATTTCATGCCCAAATCATGTGCATAACATACTCTAGCTAGCTCCCCTTCTTGTACCATATAAAAATTTAAATAAAAAAGTCAAATACTTTACAAAGTGATCATTTAATTTGTACCCAAATAGCGTAAAATTGTAGAGTATAACGCCTATTTGTGTACGCAGATTAGGAGATGCAAAAAATGCAATGTACCACTATAAATATGCTGGCGTGGAGTCTGATCCCGATGTCATGACAAAAGCCAAAAATCTTCTGATTCATCTAAATAAGTGTACCGAGGCAAAGAAACATCGAGATTGGAACACGCTGATAAAGGAAACCGGGATGGCCATTTCAGCTGGGGCTGATTCTGCACCACAGGTTAGCCTCAGATCGAGGAGTTGATGCACACATTTTTTCTATCTTTCATTCCTTCAAATGTTTGTTTATGCGACGTTGTTAAGAATTTGGTGCCATATATACATTACTGCGCTTGACATGAGCTTATTTTTTCTTGTTGGTTAAAATGTGTTTGGTTGTAAAATTGGGGGAAGATCTTTGCATTGCAAGCCGAGGCGTTACTGAAACTCCACAGGCACCAAGACGCGGATGAAGCGTTGATGAATGGACCAAGTTTTGGCGCTGACGATTGTACTAAATTCTTTGGCCCCATTAGTAACGCTGGTCTGTTAGCTATACGGGCTCTCGTTGACATGGCTGCCGGCAGGTGAGTCATTTATGGAAAATTGCTAACTTGGTATTCTCCACGGTTAAAAAATATTAATACACATTAGGGTGCACAAAAAAGTAAGGTGAATCGGTAATCCGGTCCGGATCGGTTTGGATCGTACATTTCGGTTTGATTATTTTCTATGACAGTTCGGTTCTGGTTAATATTTATCAAGAACCGTTATAAATGGTTCGGTTCCCCGTTCCTTAAAAAAAACGATTTTAACGGGATCGAACCGGTAAAATAAAATAAAAACTAAAAAAATAAAATATTAAAAATAGTTGCTTGAAACTTTTAAAATATTTTTTTTAGTTGTTGGAATTATATAACTAAATCTTAGTTGATTGAAGTTTTAAAAATAGTTTTTTAGTTGTTTGGGAAATCTTAGTTGTTGAAATTATCATTTTAGTTGCTGAAAATTGGAATGTAAGTTGCTAGAATTATCTTAGTTGTTGGAATTGACAATAATTTTAGATGAAATCTTAGTTGCTAGAATGCATTACTTTTTTATTGCTGAATTTGTTGCTGAAATCTGCTGGAATGCATTGCTTTTTTGTTGTTGAAATTTTAGTTATTGAAAAGTATTTTTGTTGAAATTATCTTACTTTTTAAAAATAATTTTTTCTTTTTTGTTGAAGTTTTAAAAATACTTTTTTGTTGAAGTAATAGAACCGTTAACCGAACCGTGATCGATCTGTTTTTACGAATCGGTTCCGGTCTAGTTCCGTTACTTCAACGGTTCGGATACTGTTCTAAAAAATCTGGAACCGTTGGTAACGGTCCGATTGTTGATTTCTTCAGGAACTGGTCCAATCCAAATCGTGTGCACCCTAATACACATTCAAGGTTTAATTGGCAACTTTGGTTTTTTTGTTTATTTTGGCTAAAAATGCCAAAAAATTAAGGTTGTTTATTTGACAAAAAAATTAAAAAGTCAAATCAAAACACAAATTTTCAAAATGTTATATTCAAACTCTTACTATTTTTAAAATACAATAATACTTTTTATTTATAACTTATTTACTAATATTATCAACTATATATAATCATTAATATCAAATATATAAAAGGTTAAAATTATTCACTTTGACTAATAAAATAAAAAAGATAATTTTTTTCCCAAATAATAATTTTAAATAAGTTAACTTAAAAGCTAAATTAATAAACAATTTTGAATTAATTTAATTTTTTTGCTAAAAACATATAAAAATAAAAAATTTAATTTTTAAATTAGTTGTCAATGCCATTCACGTGTTAAAGACTAGACCCACCATATTCAATAAATAAATTTAACATTTATTTCTAATTTCAACTTTTCGGGCAAGTTTTTTTGTTTTTTTTTTTCTTCTTCGAGGCAAGTTAATATTGAATGTGGCATTTTGACAGGTTTGATGATGCAGTGGAGGCGGCGCAACGGGCGGCTAGGCTAGACTCAAACAACAAGGAAGTGAACATGGCGGCGAGGAGGACCCGGGCGGTGGCAATGGCTCGGTCCAATGGCAACGAGCTCTTCAGGGCGCAAAGGTACTCGGAGGCATGCGTCGCCTACGGAGAGGGTCTTGACCACGATCCTTACAACTCGGTCCTCTTGTGCAACCGAGCCACTTGCCGCTCCAAACTCGCCCAATTCGACAAAGCCATCGACGACTGCACCGCCGCCCTTAATGTCCGCCCTTCGTACAGGAAAGCCAGATTAAGAAGAGCCGATTGCTATGCCAAGGTGCGCAACACTTGGTCTTAAATATTAAATTTATATCGTTTTTAGGTTAACTATCGTATTATAACTAATAAAATAAAAAACTATTAATTTAGACCGATTAATTGAAATGTTATGTTAAATAAGTGTTTATATTATACTAAATTATTTATTGTTGACGTGATGTAGTTGAAAAAATGGGAAACTAGTGTACAAGATTACGAGATAATAATTAAAGAAACATCAGAAGACGAGGAGGTGATTCGGGCGTTTAAGGAGGCCCAAGCACACCTCATGAAACAGCAAAGCAAAGATGCGACGAATGTGAAGCTTGGTGGTGGCACTCATGATGCGGAAGCCAATTTTTGAATTCTCTCTCTTTCTCATTTTCTCTCTCTCTCTCATCCCCAGCCAAAATGCCAAAGGGGCCATGGAGAAAAAGTGACCAAAGCTATTCTTTCTTTCCTTTTTTGGGTGCGGTAAAGGAAAATGAAGAAGTCAGCCTCTTTTTCTTAATATTTTAGAATGTTCGGATCAATTTATGCATACCTCAGATAATTTATGAGAGACCAATCCAAGAATCGTTCATTTTTAGTGGCCCATCTCTTTTCAAGGATGAGAAAGTGAGTGCCCAAGACTGACTTTGGAAGCAACCAGATGGATGTAGAAGGGGGTGATGATGATGAGTGGTTTTACAAAATGAGTGTTTGAATGTAGTTGATATGCTTCATTCAATTTGTTTTTTTGTTGGATCCATTGCTAATTTGTTACTACAAACCCATCTGTTTGTTTATTGTTCCTCTCCATTTTCACCTTCAAATACATGGCAACCAAAATCAATGTATATCATTCATCTATTTTATTTATTTATAGTGTTTTTAACTGCTGTATATGCATGCAGTGTAAGGTGCACTGAATTATGCTGTGTAATTTTAATTTTGTAAGTTAGATCATTTTCATTTATCAAATAAATGAAAAGAACTATATTGTTTCTTTATAGTGATTATGGTGGACTTATTTTGATGGTACGAACCGTCTATATTGTAAAATTTGTAAAAATATTATTCATGCAAAAAAAAAAAAGTAAATTGATTAGAGATGGAAGATTACATGGTCATACCGTATGGTTTATGTTCAAAATCATATTTGATGACAATATTTTTAGATTATCCATGACTGCTTGATTTACCATTTTTTATTTTGTATAAATAATATTTGTTTTCAATTCTTTCTTATAGGCTTCCCGAAAAATCTAGCCTTATTCTCCCAAACTATTTATCGCCCATAACTCCTATTGCCGCAGACATATTTATGGGTTAAAAAATTGGGGCTTTCGGCTAAAGATTTAAAAAAATAAATTTTAATGTGTAAGGTTTAATTGCGTTTTTTTTTTTAGAAAATACTTTCTAAATAAATAAATTTATCTGTTTATCTGTTATATATAACAAACAGATAAATTTATTTGTTTGATATTTATTTATTTAATATGTAAATAGATAAATTTATCTGTATACATATTTATGTCTAATAGATAAATTTATATGTTTATATATGAACACAGATAATACAAACAGATAAATTTATCTATATTTTTTATACATATTTTAAAAATGCACAAATAAATTTCTATGTTGGCATATTTTTGCATTATATGCAAACAGATAAATTTATCTGTTGACTTGCAAACAGATAAATTTATCTGTTTATATATATATATATATATATATATATAATCTCCCACATTTTCTTAATACTGAATTGCTATAGAAATGTAATGAATTAAATTCATGGGTGGTACGATGCGACCCGTTTTCAAACTAGTTTTAATCGAAAAGTCACAGCTCGCCAGAATCGTGTCGAGAAATCTGATAAATATATGGTACTGGATGAACCAGTTTATGTCAGAGGTTGTGCACCACAATCGGA
>JAULJZ010115148.1:0-11406 GCA_032270985.1 Heliamphora pulchella
AAAGATGTATTTTTCTAGATCACCGAGCATGTATATATTTTATTTTGGCGTTGGATTGTCTCCCAACAGTTTTCATATGTTAAAAACTTGAAATTAAAACATACATTTTAATATTGAAATAACCTCCAACTTCTCAAAACTTGAAAACCATTACTCTCAACCATGAAAATTCATACGAATACCAAGGAATTAAACCGAATCAAGAACCCGACGATCTCACATGCATACAAGTCATGAATATACGGCTTTAAGGCCTTACAAATGGGTTTTCAACACCCCAATTACATCTTTCAAGTCTAGTAAACGAGTTACAATTATAATCTACAATTCTGAAAAGATGATTGCCCAAAAATGTGTAATTTCTTCAAAAACAATCCAACAAGGTCTAAGTACAGTTCTCCTTACTCGAAAATTCGTCTTTCGTATCACCTGAAATGTGTTATACAACATGAATCAAGACTCATAGAAAATAGATTAAAGAAGAATAAATGCATGATATGCGAGAATGATCATTTGAATGCACCATAAGTTTTTAGTTAAAGAACCACACCCACTTTTTCCACAAGAATTCCATTCACATAATGGGTTTTTATCATGCAAAACCAATTCTCTTTCACACCTAACCCAACCGTTTTAATCTTTAGTCTTCTTATTACTTTAACTATCACAAGTTCTCGATTCTACCTCACACGCACGTACACATATGCGCGTATCTTTCAACTCTTCCCAAGTTCTCCAAACTCAACGTATTTTCCATCTTTCGTTAACTTCTATCATCACAGCAATTATATATGTATATATCTCTTCATGATCACCATCCGAAGGGTAAGACATTCACTACAAATTACTTCGGGATTATCATGCATCTGAAGGGAGGACATTTATCATAAATCACTTCAGGATCACCATCCGAAGGGATAACATACATTAGAAACCACTTCAGGTCATCATCCGAATGGTAGACGTACATTATAAACCACTTTGGAATCACCATTCAAAGGGTGAACACACATTACAAACCAGTTCGGGCTCACCATCCGAAGGGTAGACATTTATCATACTTTCATGATTCACATATCGGATTTAATTAATTCAAAACCTAATCACATCTTTCTTTAAATTCACATTTTGCCAAAATTCATAAAATTTCACACGCACATAGGTTACCACAACTTCTAATTAACTAAAAACATTATCAATTTCATCCTTTCAGTTCAACAACCCAAAACCTCCAATTTCACTCTAGGTTTAATTCAAATCAAACCCTAACTTTCAAATTGCAAATTAAAGATTCTCCAATGACTATATCATGATAGATTTACCACAAATGTTTGAACACCGAACCCTGGCCTAGGGTTCCAAAAAAATATAAATTTTTCATAATTTTATACAAATCCAACAACAATACAACTCATATGCATGTGTTGATCAACAATAGTCATAGATCGTACTTTTTTTAAAACTCAAGCAACTAGAAATCAACCCGAGCAAGCTCCAATCGACCAAATCTCCAACCGGTGGACGAAGACGAAACTTCCAACGCCAAGGTCAAGTCTCTAATGGCAAAACATCAAGAGGATAGCAAGAGGGATCCACCATTGGAGCTTTAATAGAGCTCAAGAGAGCTCCCATGAGATTTTTAGGGTTAGGGTTCGAGTTAGAGAAAAAGGAGAAGAGGAAAGTCTCATGGGAGCTCAAGAGAGCTCCCATAAGACTTTTTAAAGCTTCTGCCAATAGTCTGCTCAAGCGGACTTATGACTGCTCTAGCGGTCATAGTTATATGCGAATTTGAAGAAAATGATCATATAAAATTTCAAATTTTATCCAAACGCCTCAAAACTTATCGAAACAACCTTTAATAATTATCTTTATGCACTACCAAACATATAATGATCGTTATTATAATAAAATATTAATTTCTTTGCACAATTAAACTTGTTTTCATATTTCAATTGAGATCTTTTAACAAATTTTAATTAGCCCTCAAAATAAAAAGGTCCACCATCCCTACACATACATGCTCCCCCAACTCTTCCAATAGAATTTCATCTTTCCTTTTCATTTTGTCCCCACCAAAATTTTGGTAGCTTCACAGTTCAAAGGAGGACATTAATAGGTACAAATAAACTCTTACTTTTTCAGCACTTTTTTTTTTTTTAAGGAGAAGTTTGAGTTCAATAGGTGTTTTCTATTTTGAATATAGAACTTGGTGTAATTTTAATAAGAATTTTGATTATTAGCCAGTGTTAATGATATTTTGTGAGCTCTTTTTCATTTGAAAGATTGAAATAATTATTTTTATTAAAAATAGCTTTTTGTTATTAAAACTAAGTATGTTTGCTAATATAAAAGCATCTAAATAGTTAAAATGATTAAAAAATTTAAAAATTCTAAAAAACGAAGAGGAAAAATAACTTTAGATAAAAGCCAATTAAAATGCTTTTGTCAAACTATCATGGGTTCGTTGCAATTTTATAATCAGCAAATAAAAGGAATTTTTTTAGAACTAATGATATTTTTTTAAATTTTGATTAGAAGAAAATTTAAATTTACTACGATATAATAATTTAGAAAGGAAAAGAAAAAAGAAGAAAAAAAATAATAAGACAGTGAAGTGGAAAGGTCAAGTAAAAAAAAATTAAGGTTGCTCATTTGGTAAAAAAAATAAAAAATTTAAAAAATAAAAAATTCAAATCAAAATACAAATTCTCAGAAGATTTAATTTAAATTTTTATAACTTTTAAAATATAATAATACCACTTATTCATAATTTATTTACTACCAATACAACTATATATAATTGTTAATTATCAAATATATAGAATGATAAAATTATTCATTTTGAACAAAAAATAAAAAAAGCTATTTTTTAATCCAAAACAACAACTTTAAAAAAAATAATTTAAAAGTAAAGTTACCAAATAACCTACTTTTAATTTAATTAAACTTTTTGACTAAAAATGTAAAAACAAAAAAAAATTAATCTTTTAAACTAGTTACCAATCAGAGCTTAATAATTTAATTTCTCTATTAATTACCTTTTTCGTTTGCTCTCTCACCAAATTATGATTGAAACACAATTTAAGGTATCACATTTATTGTAAAGATCTCATATATATGGTAAAAAAATGTTAATCAATGTCTTATTTGTTTAACTTAACCTTTTAATTATTTTGACAAAAGGTAAAAAATTGTTTGCCTCAATCAAAAATGCAAAATGTCAAAATTTAAGTTTCTTTCGTACTCATTCGAATGGCAATATAGAAAGGCAAAATTATCCTTTTATATATTTGAAGTCAATTTTAATATCTATTAAAGTAAGATAGGCGTATTGTTATTTTAAAAGAAAAATAAAAAATAAAAAAAATCTTATAAAACAAATAATGCTTTAAAAAACACTGGAAAAACTATTGGAGTGTTCGACAAAATTATTATTAGTAGCTTTTAATTTCTTGCTACTAATTATAATTATAATTTATAAATTTTTTTAAACACCAATAATTTTTATTATAATTTATAATTATTTTTTTTTATTTTAGCTATAAGTTATATTTTTTATTAAATGCTTATAATTTTTGCTATAAGTTATAATTTATAAGATACTAATTTTAATAATACCAAACATTACCTAAATTTAAAAAAATAGCTAAAAAATTATTTATTTAAATCCGATACAAAAATAACGTTTGGTGAAAGAAAACATAGGAGTAAAATGAAAACAACGAGATAGAAGAGATTGTTTGTTTATTTAGGCTATCTGAAATAATAGTTTGTAGATTTTTATTTTCATTTTAAATAGTATTTTTATCATTTGACCATTTTTGTATTTTTTAAAATTCTTTCTCCGAGACAAACAAAGAAAGTAAAAAAAATTTAAAGATAAAAAAAGTTCAAAAACTAAAAACAAAAAAAGTTAATAAGTTAATTTTATATTTATTTTCAGTTTTAATCATTTTCTCTTTGGTTACAAAATTTATTTTTTCAATTTTTTTTATCAAAACAAATAACAACAACAACAAAAAATTGATTAAAATAAATAAATAAATAAATAAATATACAAAATATTTTTCATTTATTATAAAATAGGAATCTAGGAATTAAAATACTCACCACCAAATGCATTGATTTTACTTGAAGGAAGGATTAATCGTTTTGGGACCGCATGATGTAAAAATCACTGTATTAAAAACAAGGGCAGTACGGTAAATACAGAAAAGCTGCCAGGCATGCACGGTGGTGTCAGATTCGATGTTAGGCTATGTTTTAAAATTTTAATTAATTATATGATTTTTCTCTACCACTAGAATTTGATTTAAGCAATGATTGATTTTTCTTTTTTTTTTTTAAATTTTTTTTTATTATTTAATAATATCTTTTTACGTAGAAATTTGTTATTTTTTTTTTGAAAATTTGTGATCCTCTGCTTGTGAAGATTTGATTTTTTAATTATTGATTTTTTTTCTTTTTGCATGAGATTTTTTCTTTCAAAGTGGTTATTTACTGAATTAATGTATTAATTTGATCAATTTTTATATTAAATTTATAATGCATTAGTTTTTATGATTAAAGAAAGAGAGTTTGATTTAACTCTCCTTAGGAATTTTTAAAAAACTAATTTTTTATTTTTTTTAAAAAAGACTTTTAAATTAAATTTATTTATTTATTTATAAATAAATTATATGCATCTCAAACATGTTTAATTTTTTTTAGCGAAATAGTTAAAATACCCACAAGTAAAAAATTAACTATACTCACAAATACCAAAAAAATTAATTCCAAAACTATAATTTTAAAATAGAAATTTAAAATATGTTAAGAAAAAAAAAACTAAAACCAAATTAAACCAAATTAAGCTATTGTCTCAATTGATTGGGATCGATTATATGAATCTTTTTAGACCATTCTATTATATTAAGAGTTATATTTTTAATCAGTTTTAATACGTTAATATCTTATCTTAATACCATATTACATATCAATTTAGATTTATCCTTCTCACATTATGTTTTTATTACTTATAATTTTGTCATTTTTTTTATTATTATATCAATTGATTTATATTGTATATGTCTAAATTATTTTAGTCTATTTTTCTTAACTTGTTTTTAATTGGTGCAATTTTTATCATTGATAAATTATTTTTAATTAATTTAAATTTTTGAACGAAATAAATTTCTAAAAAATAATTTTTTAAATATCTCAAATTGAGTGTGAACGATGAAAATGAAGAACCAAATAAATATAAAAAATATATTTCTAAATCACATTCAAAATTCTAAAAACCAGAGAGAGACCAACATAAGAGAGAGAGAGAGAGAGAGAGAGAGAGAGAGATGACTGATACGGAGAATTCCGACGGAAACCAGGGACACCTGTTACCCGTGTTGGAGAAACCGCCTTCAATCCCAATATTTGTCTCTCCGTTTCCCTGAAACCTCCGTGAAACCCTAACCCCGGCCATTCCAACGACGTCTCAACAATACTTTCGATACCAGTAAACCGGCAGCCGTCGCCGTGCAACCGCACCGGCATGGCCGAAAACCCGCCGTCTCTCGCGGAATCGGCCAGGGTTCGGTCCTCTAATCGATCTCAGATCTCCCGGAGTCCTCCTTGAGAAACCTTATCGGAAACTGGCTCTCAATCAAATTCAGGACGGAGAAATTCTCTCTCTACATATTTTTTTTTATTTTCTCTTAGGTCGGTGTTGGGAGAGAAGATTCAAGATTCCGATCATGGCCGCCGGTAAGGGATGGTTCGAGAAGGTTCGGAGATTTGTGCGGACGATATATTTCATGGTGGCGATGGTGGTGTCGCTTCTCGTCCTCTCGGCTCCTTTATTGGTTGCTGTAGTGGATATATTGGTGCCCTGTGTGTTGATTTCGAACTTCATTTGTATCAGATGTTACAGCTTCAAGGACCATTTGCATAGATACTCATTCAAGAATTCTTTGACGGATATTCCTCTGGTTTCGGTTATCAGATCTCTCATCATCACCTGTATGCTTTTACCTCTCTCTGCTGTCTTACATTGTTTTGTTCATTCTTGTTTGATTGAATTGCTCGATTTTGCATGAATCAACAAAAGTACGAAAGAAATCCATTTTTACAGCTTGTTTACTTTTGTGTCTGCTTTGGTTATGTTGTTTTCTCTTTTTCTTTTTTTCCCTCCCTTTTATTTTCAAACTAAGAAAAACTCACTACTGTAGACTTTCAAGGAAGCAGTGGAATGCATTGAGGGTATATCTCACTAAGGAAGTTACTTTGAATTTTGATAAACATAGTTTTTCCGAACTAATTTTGTATGTGTTTGTACATTTGTATACCTTTACTGGTTTTGAGGGAGATCAATGGTGTGAGTCTTTATGTCCATGAGATTTCCCTGTAGTGTGTCATTTGTGTGACACAAAATTAAGGGTAGTTTCACTTTTCTTATAAAAAATAATTTCATGGGCTGGTTTTTTTATGAAAAATTGAATAACATAACTGGGTTGAATTGCCTTGGTGGCTTCTGTTCAGAGGATGCTCTTGTTATCATTGGTCTCAATAAATGAATACCGTGAAAGTTTGTCGTTTTGCCAACGTTAAAAATTGACTGGAGATTCTTCACTTGATTGTCCTTCAATGTTGCATGTAATGGATGAAGGGTAACAAAGAAATATGCTTTGTCCCCAATTCTTTTTGTGACTTTGCTTATGTTTTTTTCATGACAACAGGTATTTATTCAATGTGTGATGGACCTGCCCTCTCGCACGGCCCGTATCTTGGAACTGTGATGTTCTGTTCTTTCAGTTCAATTCTTCTTCTTTCAGTTAAGGCTTGTGTTTTCACCTTCAACTCTCAAATTGAGGCCGAAGCTTCATCTTCGCTCTCGAGGCAGAAACTTCACTTGAAGAAGGCATGGGGAATGCCCGTCTTGTTTCTCTCATCTGTGGTTTTTGCCCTTGGCCATACTGTGGTTGCCTATAGAACTAGCTGCAGAGCACGGAGGAAACTCCTCTTTCATCGAGTTGATTCGGAAGCAGTAAGATTGCACAAGTTGTTAAAATTGGAAATATGTTTTCTAATTCTTTTACCATATTTTATAAGCACGGATGCCTTACGCATTCAAACATTTAATTCTAGAATCTTATTACCTGGAGTTTTTATGTATACCAATTTTTTATTTTTCCGAAAGCAAAGGCAATTAATATGGGAAACCATGCTATTATTCAATTATTTCAAATACTCAGTTTTCTATTGTCCCTTTTATCAATATGTTTATATGTGCTTAGCCTTTTGGTTCTGTGACGGGATTGTCATCAGGGAAATATATTCTTTTTGACTGCTATTTTAAGTTTCTTCTAGACCTTTTAAAAGCATGTGTTCAATGCCTAACAATCTGGACTGGAAATTAGTTGATCCACCTCGATAATTCCAATGGAGTTCCATGGGAAATAAAGTCCAGGAAGGTAGAGTAGAAAGTTTTCATGATACGAAAAACGTTGAGGAAAAAACTGAGATTACAAGGAGCAGTCTGCCTTGAGTTTTGTTTAAAACTTCGAATTTTTTGAAGAGTGAATACTCCTATCTTACTTTGCTGAGCTCCGCAAGAAAATGGCAGGTACTTTCTTGCAAAATTGTTTTCTCTGGCTTCCAGAAGGTTCCACGATCTCCCACGCCCTCAGCTGGTAAAACGCCAAAAAGTGATAGTGAAGTGAGGCGAAAACCTGGATTGATTTCTCACGATGAAGGGGACCTCCCTGCTAGATTCCTTGCTGAGATTGACAGCTTGTTCATTGATTGCCAAGGGCTTATCATCCACTACAAGCTTAGCATGTCCGGTTCACCTCCTCGTTCCTTATCCTCCACAACCATTTTTGACAGGCCATCATTGAATGTTTTATCAAAGAACCAGTATCATCTTCACAGGAGCTTTAGCAATCAATTCCAAACCTCTTCTTTATATGCTCCATTATTAGATGGTTCTGCAACCTCTCCGGTATTGTCTGAAGAAATTCCTGTTTTAAGCCTGGATGATCCTGGTGACATGGATGAAGTGAGCCCATCGAGCTCTCCAACAGCAGAGCAAGATTTGGAGGCAAATGACCAGACTGGCATTGTTTTAGTGCATGGGTTTGGAGGTGGAGTCTTCTCATGGAGACATGTGATGGGTGTGCTGGCTCGGCATCTTGGTTGTACAGTTGTTGCTTTTGACCGTCCTGGTTGGGGATTGACATTGAGACCACGCCAAAAAGATTGGGAGGAAAATCAATTGCCTAATCCGTACAAGCTTGAAAGCCAGGTATTTCAACTGTTGAATGAATGTTTAGTGCAATGTTGCGTAGAACAATTAAGTGGATTATATTGTTATGCGGAATGAGACGGGAATCTAGAATACGGTAACACAGGGGTAGGCTTGTATAGATCACTTATTCACACTATTAAAATCTAATAAGGTATTTCTAAATGGGACAGAAAGTTTCTGTGAGTAATTAGACATTTACCTGAACTATATTCTAATTGGACAATGAAATATATATATATAATCTATTGTTCTTTAATCTGGTCATGGAAAACAAATTTCTAGGACCAATATGGCCCCCGTAATTCCATTCTCTCACAGCCAAAACTCCATTCTCTCTAAATTCTGACCCATTATACATTTTTCCTCCTAAGGAAGTTGTTAAAGCATAGGGTTGCTTGATGACACTAGTTTAGTGGTTACTTTACATTCTACAATTATGGATTAGCTGATTAAGAGATCTATCAAAGTTTTATTTCTGTGTTGTAACAGAAAAAGAAAATGACTATAAAGGGGAACACTTGCAGGCATGAATAATTGTATTTAGTCTATCATTTATCCCTATAGTGGTTGAAATAAGAAATGTTGTTATGCAATCAGCAATTGTTCGGTCTAAGCATAAGAAATTGTCTTCAAGTTGATTACGTATGAGAAGTGATCATTTGGGTGACAGATGGTTTTGGACTTGTACAATGTTTCAAAATCATTTGATGATTTCAATTTGCTCCATTAATCAGCATTGTGGGCGAAAAGAGCTATGTCAGCCGATTTTCATGATTGTTTAATTGAAGTTTTGGTCACTAATCAGTATGGAAATAGAACCCACCCATTGATGATGAAGGCCAGAGGCCCAGAACATCAATAACTTACTGCTTTCTGTTTTTGTTTTCAAAAAACTGAAAGTTGGAAACAAAAAAAAATTCTTTTACAAATATTTTTGTTTTCAAAATAATGGCAATCTTTCAAAATAGAAAATGCTAAATTGACCACTTTTGGGTATTAATATTAGGCACCGTTTGATGTGTAGGCAATACATTGGTGAAATTGTTCCCAACGATTCATGTCTTACACCTATGTGTTCATGACACATCAGATGGTACCTAGCTTTGGTGCCAACTTTGGTTACCCAAATACGGACATGACATTTATGCCCCGTTTGGTAACATTTACGATTTTTTATTTTTTATTTTTTATTTTTTATTTACAACAAATAAAAAACATGTTTTTGTTTATTTTTATAAAAAACAAAAACATATTTGATATATATGTTTGGAAAGTGGTGGCGGCTGAAGTTGGTGACCAGAGGTGTTTAGCCGGTAATGACAATAAGATATAACGATGGTGGTCGGAGGCGGTAGTCGAAAGTGGTGGCCAGAGGCAGTGGTCGGTGGTAGTGGCCGGAAGTGTCGGAGAAAAAAAATACAGAATAAAAATTTGCTTACAAAACAAGTGAAAGCGTATTTTTTCTGTTTACAAGAATATATAGTAGATTTTGAAAACTGATTATATTTTTTTGAAAACTAAAATAATTTTTGAACATGTTTTTGTTTACAATTTACAAAAAATTTAAAAATAAAATCAGAAAACAATAAACATAAACTTACCAAACAGAGCCTTATTGTTTCAAAATTTCCAAAATTTTAGGAAACAAACAAGGTATTTTTACTTGTTTCCAAAACAATATTTTATTTATTTGTTTCTCCCACTTTGCTTTTGTATTTTTTGTTTTAGTCTTCTTTTAGCGAGAACTAATAATTCTTAAATTTCCTTTATAGAAGGAACACGGTTCCCTCTTTTTTATTAGTATTTCGTTTACATTAGAGCCATTGCGGATGTTTGGCATTGCTGAAACTAATAATTTATAAATTATAGATTGCAGCAACAATTGTGAGTGTTTGGTAAGTATACTAGGTTGTAGTTGAAATATAAGGAAAAATAATCATAACATGTAGCAGAAGTTATGAGTATTTAGAAAAGATTATAGCTTATTATTAAAAATAATAGCAGAAAGCTAAAAGTTGGCCCTAGAAGCTTGGTGAAACACCCCCATTATGTGGGTTGATATTTCTAGTGAACCATTTGGTTTCATTCTCAAAGTTGATTACATATAAAAAAACATAATATCCTCATTGTCACAGCACCTTGCGTGCTGCCACTATTCATTGGCATGGTTGACTTAAAATATACCAAATTACCAATCCCTCAAATCCTTTTTAACTTCCTTATGGTCAAATTCATATAGGCAGTAAATTAGTAACCCTTTTGGCTTCCTTTTGGTCAAATTCGTGTAGGTAGTAAACTACTAACCCTGACTTTGTCAATTTTTTTTATATCAATCCTGTAATTGTCACTCAAATTTTTTTTCAGATTGGAGGCATTAATTTGCTAAATAATACAAGTACCAGTTGGTGGGTACATATGGGCAACTTTTATTGATGTAACACATTAAGATTAGTATGATATTCCATCCATAGGTTCTGCTTTTGTAGCCCGATGGATGTTGATTGGTGTGGGTCTGTGAAGTTAATTACATAATGCCATAATTCCACCCACTAAGATGGGTAGATAATTCCTCGTTGGATTTCAATAGTGGTGAAGAGCAAATGTTACCTATTTTTGGGTTGTGTGGCTTTATGGCTGTTATTAATTCTTTAGCACACTTTACTGATTCTTATAAATATATAAGTTGGGAAATTACGGAAGGGCTATAGTTGAGACACTGCTCTGTTAAGAATATTGCATTTCTGTTTTTCTGCCTAATTTTTTTTTTGACATATTTAATACATTTTACAGCACATGTGAAATTGTGAGCACTTCTGTGCATCCATTCATTTATATAGAGCTAATGGTGGAATTGGTATGGATCAGTTTTGACATAGGAGACTGCTGCTTGGAAAAATTTTAAAGAATCAAAGAAAAATAAGAAAAGAAAAAGAGAGAGAGAGAGAGAGAGAGACACACACACACAATTTGATATGGAATCTGCCACTTGGTTAAACTTTAAAAGCAGAAATGAGGGGGAAGGGAAAACTGCCAAGGTAGTGTGGTGTAACTTAATTTGAAAAAGATATCTGCCTTATCGCCCCCCACACCACCCCCCCCAAAAAAAATAAATAAATAAAAGT
>JAULJZ010115159.1:0-11406 GCA_032270985.1 Heliamphora pulchella
CGGTTACCCACGGGGCATTCGGTGGCTGACCTAGTTGAGTTGGAGTAGAACACTACCTGATCGATTTTTGGGATAGAATGCTTTGATTTTTCGAGATCACCTTTCATGATCTGATTAGATCTCTTGAGGAGTTCTATTCTAATCCTAACAAACTCCTCCGAGGGTTATAAATAGGAAAGATAGTTATGCTTCTAGGGAGATCAGATTTGATAGACGGATGCATTGTTTATACTGCCAATATTTCATACTCAATTAGCCTTCTCCTTCACTCAACCTTATTTGTCTCTGTTCTGTGTTTTTTGATTACTTTGTATATTTTCTCTCTCCATAATTATTCTTTATTGACTTGTTCTAAAGGACCATGCATTCTTTGGCGATTCTACTAGGAGGTGAATTTGTGAATAGTCAATACTCAGAGCGGACTACACACAACACCGAAAACAGCCACGCCAAAAGATCATTCTTACAGTAATGAGTATAACGATGCGCCTAGAGCAGAGCAGCAGGATCGCAATAACAATCGCGATGATCTGTTCTTAGACGCTGTACAAACCATCCAGGACTGTCAAACCAGAATTTTGAACGCAATAGCAGGCTTGACAAATTCCATCCTAATCGCAATAACAAATGCCAACCGGGTAGACGATTCAATTGCGAAGATACCCGCAAAAGTACTTACAGATCCGCAGATAACTCTGGTAGGTCAACAACCACCCACAAAACAAATTAGAGCCTAAGCTTAAGTGACCCCGATAACGATACATGGATCAACCAACCCAGATCCTTTCCTACTAGTAACCCAGGCCTAATTTGTTACGATCGCAGACGTCCAAGCAATGTTTTAGCTGGAGAGAATGAAGAGACAGCTGCCATCTTTACCAGATTCAGATATTTAGCTGCCTTATCCGCTGTACTTGTTACAGGTGCCCTACTCCGAAGGATATATCGCTCCAAAGTTCATGAAGTTCGATGGAAGGAAAGGAAATGCTAGGGAGCATGTGGTAAGGTTTGTTGAAATTTTGGGAGCCTATGGAAGAGATCATACACTACGTCTATGGGAGTTTTCCAAATCCTTGACGAATAGAGCATACAGCTGGTATGTTAATTTGTTGCCAGGATCTATTGTCACCTAGGAAGACATGGTTAACAAGTTCCACATCAAATTCTTCCAAGTGGATGAGAAGGTAACAACGTTTACCCTGGTTAGTGAGACACAAAGACTTGGGGACGACCTATTTGAGTTTGTGAAGAGGTTTCAAGATCTAGCCGTTGAATGTCATGACCCAGTCAGTGAAACTCACCTTGTACAGATGTGCGTTCAAGGGATTTTACGAGAGTACAAAGTGCATCTCATCAACCTCAATTTACCCACCTTCTCAACTCTTATCGAAGCGGCCCGGAATCTCCGTAATATAATCAAGCCACCCACTAAGCCAGTTTCCTTTTGCAGTGATAGAGCTCAGGCTTGTACAGCTTCCGGTGGGCAGAAAAGAGAAAGTGGAAAAGGTGATGATCGAAATGAAAGATGGTGGCGAGACAATGATATGCCACCGTACCCGTGCAGCATTAAAATGGTAAAGAAGCTAGTTAAAGAATGGGTAGATGATAAGGAGTTGACACTCCCGCTAGTGGAAACACTTTCATCTAAGAAAGACAGAGAGGGGCCGATCTATTGTGTCTATCACAGGACCACCTCACACCCCACAGAGAGATGTTTCACGCTTAGAGGGATCTTCAGAAGGAAGATAGCCGAGAAACAGCTACGGTTCACAGATGAGGAAAATACCGATATAAAAAAGAAGCCGTTTCCCAATCATGGCAAAGAGGTTAACATGATGACAAGAGACGGTGAGGTACATGAAGTAGCAGATTGCAGGAGTATACATGATCTATTGGAAACGTTACAGGAATCATCTAAGTTCAAGCAGTTCTACGACCAATTCGGATTCACGACGAAGACACGGAGGGAGGTGACCGAGGCATTCATGCGCGTAGCGGAAGCCAACGACTCGAGTTGCACGGCCACAGAAGGAGTACTCTGAAAGGTAGCCACAAACTCATCAAACGCAATAGTGTTTACCGACTGTGACCGCAAGTACCTTTTTCCTCATAATCGATTGCTATATATTACTGGTATTATAAATGGGGTGTATATTTCTGGATAGTGGGACTTCTATCAATATTATGCCCAGGAAAACATTTGAAAGAACATGAATATTAGAAGATAAGATAGTCAATTGGCCTATAACAGTGATGGGTTTTAGCGGAGAAAGGAAGAAGATGCAAGGGTACATCACGCTAAATCTCGAGCTACAAGGAATCTATATGCCTATCAAGTTCCATATCATCGACGCGTACACAAGTTACCATGTTATCCTGGGGAGATCTTGGATGCACAGGTACAATGCTGTACGTTCCAGCTATCATCAATGTGTAAAATTTCGTTGGCAGGGAAAAGAAGTTATTATGGGGGTCACTAGGAAGCCGTTCCATTATGGAGAGGCCCATCTCGCGGATGCTATATTCTTTGACAAGCTGTCGGAGAGCAAGGCAATCACCGACAGGGCAGAATCAGTTAGGATACCAAAGTGGGACGACTTGAACAAAGGAAGAATGGAGAAATGATCAAGCAGTAAGGCAAGAAAACCCAAGACGAAGCAACCAGCAAAGTTGGTATTGGTTAGAGAAGGAGGGAAGATGATCTATTATTTATGAAGGTGCGTAGGGTTAGTCGCCACTTCTCAGGCAACTAACCCTGACACCACTGACGCCATCTTGCTACAACCGGCACCTGACTGCATGCAGGATGGCCTTGACCCCAACATGAGTCGTTAGAAGAAGTCAGCTTAAGCATGGACGGTGGGTTTCCCAAACCTGTATACATCAACAAAACATTGATTAAGGGGTTCAAAAGAAGCTTGATTGAGTTGTTACGATAGTATTTCGATGTGTTTGCATGGAACTACGAAGAGATGCCCGAACTAGATGAAGAATTGGTAACACACCATCTGGATGTACTCCTAGAGGCCCGACTAGTGAAGCAAGCAGCTATGAAGTATCACCCCGAGCTAGAAGGAAAGATCAAGGCAGATATTGAGAAGCCGTAGAAGGCCAGGTTCATTAAGCCCATACAGTACCCAACCTGGCTGGCAAACATAGTGCTTGCGAAGAAGAAAAACGAACAGATCTGGATTTGCGTCGACTTTAGAGATCTGAACAAGGCCAGCCAGAAGGATGAGTTCCCTCTCCCACATATCGACACGTTGGTAGATGCCGCCTTTGGACATGAGATGTTTTTCTTTATGGATGGGTTCGGCGGTTACAATCAAATCAGAATGACACCCGGCAACGTAGAAAAGACGGTGTTTCGCTCACCAGTAGGTAACTTCTACTACATTGTCATGCCATTTGGGTTGAAGAATGCTGGCGCAACATATCAGCGGGCTATAGTGGCAATATTTCATGATATGCTGTACCAGATTGTGGAGGACTATGTGGACGACCTAGTGGTGGAATCAAGAAGCATAGAACCATCTGACCGACCTAGAGACAGTATTCAGAAGATGTAGGAAGTTCACAATGAGGATAAACCCTCTCGAATGTGCGTTCGGAGTAACAACAGGAAAGTTTTTAGGATTTCTAGTTCATCGGCACGGAATAGAAGCCAATAGTGAGAAGATCAAGTCCATAATGGGAATGCCTCCCCCATGGTCCCAAAAGTCGCTAAAAGGTTTTTTGGAAAAAATTTCCTATTTACGGCACTTTATTCCAGCACTGGCGAAAATAACTTTTCCTTATATTGAGCTACTCAAGGGAAACATGAAGTTTGAATGGACCGAAGAGCACCAGCGAGCTTTCGATAGAGTCAAAAAAGCTATAATTTCGCCTCAGACCATGATTGCACCACAGTCTGGTAAACCACTCGTATTATATCTTACATGCACGGCAAGGTTTATTGGGGCCCTATTAGTGCAAGAAGTCGAAGGGATTGATCAACCTGTATACTATATCAGCAGAAAGATTAAAAGACCAGAAGCAAGATACACCTCGTTCGAGAGACATTGTCTAGCGTTAGTATTCACGGCGCAAAAGCTAAAGACACTATCTCTTAGCTCATCAAGTTGAGGTGGTGACAAAGTGTGATCTAGTCAGATTCTTACTTAGCAAGCCGTTGCTGACTGGACGGGCAGCCAGATGGATGCTGGCTTTAGCTGAATTTAACATCGTATGCACAGTACCTAGGGCAATCAAGTGCCAGGCTTTGGCCGAGCTACTCGCGCAGTTTCCAAACCAGTCAACGAGGAGCTACTAGGAGAAGTATTATGCACTATTGTGTTCACAGAAAGACTGATCGAATGGTGGGTCCTATAATTTGACGGTGCCGCAGCAGAAGGAACATGAGGCGCAACAGCAGTGCTGACCCATCAAGAATCTAGCATGAGGATCAAGTTAGCTTACAAGTTGCAGTTTAATTGCACAAACAATGATACCGAATACGAAGCACTTATCATGGGACTGTTGGTCGCGGAGCGAATGAGTGTCAGACGACTGAAAATCTTGGGGAATTTGAGCCTAGTGGTAAAACAGTCGATATGAGAATTTGGCTTGAAGGAAGCCGCCCTGATAACATATAGGACAATGGTACAGAAGCAGCTTGAGAAGTTTGAAGATGTGAGGTTCGACCATACACTTAGGTCAGCCAATCGGTTACCCGACGCACTAGCTACCTTGGGGGTAAAATTGCCACTATCGGATGACGCTACAACCATCACAGTAAGGAGAAAACACAAGCCAACCACTCTTTCAGTACTGTACCCAGGTCAATCTGGGGAAGATTGGCGATCCCCAATTGTTACCCAGCTACATACTGGCCATGGAGCACTACCCTTAGCCGAATTGGCTGGGCTCACACTGATTGAATTGGAGCTCTATCATCGAACAACAGAAGGACTATTAGCCCTGTGAGTAGACAAAGAGGAGGCCAGATTGAAGCTACACCAGATATATGAGTAGACTTGCGGAGAAGTTGATGTAAGCATATACCAAAGAATCCAGAGGCAGGGCTATTATTGACTAGAAATGTCAAGGGATGCTACCTGATTACAAGTGAGTGTGTGCGTTGCCAGGATGTGGCTCTCAGAGAGGAATGCTCATTTAACAAGGTAACAAACGATTGGAGGGTCCCATACTTAGAGTACTTGCAAGGAGGGGCACTTCCATTAGATCCAATGATAGCGGCTCAGGCCAAGAAACATGCAACAAGGTATTTCATTGAGCATGGCCAGCTATTCCGAAGAAGTGTAGAAGGGGACCTATTACGATGAATATCATACGAGAAAATAGATGAGCTACTGAGAGCTGTCCACCAAGGAGAACACCAGGGAGGAACACGATTATATTAACAACTATTGCATCTAGGGTATTATTGGCCCACAATGAAAGAAGACGCGAAATGATATGCCAGGAAATGTCAAGCCTGTCAAAAACACGGAGATATGATACATGCCTTAGCAGTAGACCTACATAGTTTGAGGACTCCGTGGCCTTTTCACACATGGGCAATAGATCTCAGTGGCCCGATACATCCGCAGGTAAGGGGGCATCGATGGATTCTCGCAGCCACAGAAGTATTCACCAAATGGGTTTAAGTAATACCAATGAAGAAGGTTGTGGTAGACGCAGTGGAAAATTTCATTAGAGAACATATCATACGCAGGTTTGGAGTTTCCCAAGTCATACTATCGGATAATGGCACACCTTTTGTTAACAAGTAGGTTTAGAAGTTGCTCGACTCCTATCGGATTAAGCATCACAAGTCCTCACCATACTACCCTAAGGGGAATGGGGAGGCTGAAACGACGAACAAAACGTTGATCAAAATATTGAGCCAAATGATGGAAGAAA
The DNA here is from genome assembly GCA_032270985.1 of Heliamphora pulchella. Classification (NCBI taxonomy): domain Eukaryota; kingdom Viridiplantae; phylum Streptophyta; class Magnoliopsida; order Ericales; family Sarraceniaceae; genus Heliamphora; species Heliamphora pulchella. The sequence goes on from JAULJZ010115159.1 coordinate 5,905, forward strand.
ATGGGAAAGCGTGGCCAGATCATCTGCAAATGGCATTATAGGCCTACTACATTGCACAGAGATCCTTTACATTTGCATCACCTAATTTGTTGGTCTATAGGTCTGAGGCAGTGTTACTTGTCGAGCTAGCAGTACCCTCGACCAGAATGGCCTTAGTTGTGGGGTGGAACCCACATCATCAACTGATCGACTTGGAAGCAACTGAGGAAAGAAGAAAGAAGGCAAGTGACAAACTAGAAAGAACTTAGCAGACGAGGGCAAAAGCCTATAACAAAAAGGTACAGAGGCGAGAATTTAGAGAAAGAGACTTGGTATGGAAACTAATAGACCCGATCATATGAGGTTTACCGGTACCTAAATTCACTCATAAGTGGGAAGGGCCTTACGAGGTCGTGCAAGATAGCATTAGTTGGTACTACAAGCAAGTTAGAGTCAGTGACGGTTTTAAAATTGGATCCATCAATGTCAAGTTCATGAAAAAGTACTATGCACAAAAATATATGTATATAAATATGGCAATAAAACTTTCCTTTTCCATAGAATATGAGCAACAAAGTGTTCTCTTCATCTGATGTAGATAAAAAAAAGAAAAGAGAAACTGGAGTTACACTAGGCCCTTCAAGGCTTTATCATCTAAATCCATCTCCAAAAAAGCGGGATCATCAGTAGGAACCCGAGCCAATTCCCCTTCCAACTCTTGCCGTGCATTGGCAAGACCCGATTCTACAGTTGCTAAGGAAACTTTCAAGCTCTCAAGTCGCTTAGCTGCCAAATCAACGGAAAGCCGCTTCTCACGCACTTGCGCTAAAGACTCAGAACGATAAAGCAGGGAACGAAGCAGCCCGAGCCTACCGCGCAGCCAAAAAAGATTCAACCGCACCAGTTTCAGGTCGTTGAGAGTATTGTAGGTCGCATCAGTGTAGCATGGTCTAGCTCCTTGATAGAAAAATCTAATAGTTACTGAACTATAGAGCTTAGGACGTGGAGGTTGAAGCTCAATAAGGCAGGGCTCTTCAGGCAAAAATCTGTGAAAGTTGTAGGATGATGAGCATGAATTTCCTCCAGCATCCTTAGGTCATCTAAGTCAACTTTGTGCCTAAGAAAAGAAGCACGGGCTTTCTCGACGTGTTTGGATCCCTCTGCGGGGTCTTACTCGGGCAATAAAATAGCTCCCACTACGGCCTCGACCTCCGTGCTTGGCTCCACGGTAGGGATGTGCGGTGTTTTCTCACCTTCGCTTCTATATCAAGTAGGGGGCTAACTTCGCGACAGCCTCGTTAGCTGAGGTGTCAAAGCCTGAAACAAGAAGTGAAGGGACTTCCTCTGGATGTAACGTAGGAGGAGCAAAGCTTTCTTCGGCGGAGCATGCCTGCTCCTCGACAGGTGGGAGAATCATACACCTCTGACGAGTGCCTTTTAGCTGAGCAATGGGAATGTCATCCTCGGAATCACTCACATGCCCCCTTGGACCTGACGAAAGCGGGTGAGGGCGAGAAGGGTCAGGTAAGTCCTGTAGATATGACATAAGAGAGAAAGAATAAGAAAAAAAAGGAGGGGGGAGAGACAAAAGTAAAAAGTACTTGGACTCAAGGGGTACTTGCCTCGTTAACTCTAGCGTCTGTGGTGGAAAAAGTGGGATGGATAGCTGAGGAACTTGTCCCCTAGGAAGAGAGAAGAATAAGGAAAGTCATGTAAAAAAAATCAATCTTATTCGACGAAGTCTCTTTAAAAGGCGAATCTCCTCGGTGGGTTGTGTTGGTCCAGCGCTGGTCCCTACTGCTTTTTCTTGAGCAAAAAGGTGCTTCGCTGCTTGCACCATGGACCTTGTAATTCGCCCTTCGATTGCTTGAATGGGTGCAACAGCAATGACACCTGGTACAGGGTGAGTACCTTGGGTAGCAATAGCGGTAATGGCAAATCTACACGAGTACTTCAGTCGTGCTTTTTGCTCGGAAGACGACATGCTGTTATGGACTTCAACAAAGGGCGGGCAATTGCCATCGTAGCCTCAGTAGTTGGAAAACGGGAAAAAGAATCTAAATTCTATCGCCAATATTGCGAGTAGCTTGAGGTGCACTAACCGATCCGCCCCCGGGATGGAAGTTTGATAACTGGAAGATGAAAGGGAGTAATCAGGTTGCCTAGAAGAAAAGGCTCATAATTCTCATTGTAGGAGACATGCTGGAAATGATGCGCTGAGGTTCCTTAATCAAAGCCGAATTGGCACAGTACCCGATCAGGACGATATGAGGAGACATCGATGCCGTCCTCAATAATATATGGTAATGAACCAGAGTAGCATGGACAAGACAGAGAGGTGATAGCTTTCCAGAGAAGAAACGACTTCAAGTTGAAGGTGTTGTAGAGAATCAAAATGCCAACGTGGGAAAACCACCTTGGTAGGTGCAGAAGTGTAAGGCCGAAATGAAAAATCCTTAGCTTTGTTGAAGAAAATGGAAATATCCTTAGAAGTACTTTGACCACTTCACCTAAGTATTAAAGGATAATCGCTAGGGATCTCCGTTAAGACGGTCTAACCCTCGGCATCGGTGGATTGGATTTTCCTTGTGTGAGTAAAGAGAAGAGGGTGAGTAAAGCCTGGAAAGCGTTCGTACAGCACTGCCTAAAGGAAGGTTGTGGCAGCAAAGATGACTATCTCATAACGACCGACAAAGTGCTCTATTTCAATCTTTAGTAGGTCCAACCGATGATAGAGGATGCCCATGAAAAGAGGACCCAATGGAATGTGCTGTCCTTGAGCCAGTTGGGCTGCCAAAGGAAAAACAAGAAGAGAAACATTATCGGGTGGACTGCCTGGAATCACCAGAGTTGACAGAAATAGAGAAATGAAAGTTGTAAGATAAAGATTCGTGTCGTAGCCCTCCCCAGGGAATTCAACCCTATCTCCGTTGTCGCTTGTGCCCTTCGATTGAATGCCCTTGAAAAAATACCGAATCCATGAAGCATAGGCGGATTTGGTAAAAGAATGTCGACTAGTGAGAGGAACACCAACGCCGTCAAAATGGCTCCCATAATTGGTAGTGTGGGTGAGGCAAGCACGCAGTCTAGTAACAGTAGAAATATTGGATGATGACAAAGAAGTAGGATCGAAAATAGCCTTCCCGCAAAAGTTAAGGTGGAGCAGTACAAAAACATTCTCGAGGGTAGGTGTCCACTCACCCCACGGGGTGATGAAAGTATGAGAATCGACGCTCCAATGATTAACGAGGGCCTCAAGACTAGATATGCTTTAACGAATGTGTAACGTATGGGAAAGCATGACAGAGGGGAGGATGCCAGCACGATTCAAGAGCTCATGAAAATCTGCCTTGTGAATGACGTCTTCGACTCATTCTGCCCAGCCAACGGTAGGACCCGCAGGAGTCTTAAATTGCAGAAAGGAATATGGATAATCACCACGTTCGATCTGCAAGCGAGGAATGGAAGAAGGAGTTATCATCTTTGCTTCTTCGAGAAGCACCTCTAGGTAAAGGAGCAAGGGATGAGTGAGTAAAGAAGGATGAGGAACAAAGATGTCGATTGCCCTCCAGAACTTGTCACCTCTTTCGCCGAAAAAGGGAGCCATGCGCCATTCTAACAAAGGAATGGCAGGACGGGTCTCTAAGTGGGCGGCGCCACGATCACTAATGTTGACAGCAACAGACGAACAAGTAGCACGTGAGGCCATTTGAAAATAGAATTGGAGAGTAAAGAGTTTGAGAGGAGAACAGAAGGTAAGGAAGACCAGAATGAAAGCTCTGAGAGGAGTAGGAACCAAATGAGGGCCCAAGTACTATTTAAAATGAAGAGAGGGAAGATGAGGGGTCGAGTGGCATTTATGCACTGCAAGGAGGAAATCGAGGTGTTGTGACAGCTGGCACAATAGTGCACGCGCATGACAAGCCGCGTAGGTGGCACGCGCGTGGGAAAAAATCCAAGTGAGGCAAAATGTAGATGGTTAAAACAAAAGTTATGACTCGAGTACATGACTGAAATGACTGTCTCGGACGAACAACTCGAATGATTGTTCTAAACTGGGTGATAACAGCGGACGAGTTGTTTAAGTTTTTTTTTGAGGAGCCAATCGTAGTATACGAGACACTCAAATGATCAATCAAGCGATTCGATAGCCAAACAATTCGATGACCGAGTAGCTTGAGGGGCAAGCAACTCGGTTAACCGAGTGAGTCAAAAAAGCGAGTTATTCGACCAGGTGACTTGCGTAAGATAAAAGGTTGAATGGTTTGGCAGGTTCAAGCAGTTCAATGGTTAAGGAGTATTGATGTGGAAAAATATTTATAAACCCAAATTATATAGGAAAGAGGCCTCTCGAATTCATTTTGGGTACTTCAAGAGACTTAATCATTTCACATGGGTTATGGGAAGCCGAGCCATTGAAGCAGCTCGGATGTTTGAGCAACTATATAAAGAATACATGATATCCCATAGCACAGATTATGAAGTGTAGCCCTGACTACTAGTGAAGATATACCACAGCACAGACTATGACAGTAACTCTAACTACTCAACTATACTTCTATAGCACAGACCATGAAGACAATATAGACTGTATTATTGCCACGACACAGGTCGTGAAGACAGCATAGGTTGTGTAACTCTGACTACTTAATTACAATAACATTGCACGAACTATGCGGCTCAGAACAGACTGAACAAAGTCAAACACATAGCACAGACTATATATTTAAGAATCGAAAAACTATCCCAGAAACAATCAAAAACAATGACTGTACAATTCTGCATGGGACGTTGGGAGACATGCGATTTGGTGGCTAAGGAAAATGATCTGTCGTAGCACGAGATCCTCCTACTCGAGTCACTCGAGTGACGCCCAAGTCACTCGACCCAAGTGGGTCGGGTATTTGATCCGAGTGGGTCGGATACCCATGAGGTATTCGGTGGCCGACCTAGTTGAGTTGGAGTAGAACAATATTTAGTTGATTTTCGAGATGGAATTCCTTGATTCTCCAGGATCACCTTTCATGAACTGATTAGATCTCTTGAGAAGTTCTATTCTAATGCTAACAAACTCCTCCGAGAGTATAAATAGGATTGGTAGTTATGCTTCTAGGATAATTATGCTTCCGGGGAGATTAGATCTGATAGACATATGCATTGTTCATACTGTCAATATTCAATATTCAATTAGTGTTCTCTTTCATCAAACTTTATCTTTTTCTGTTTTGTGTTTTTTGATTATTTTGCATATTTTACCTTTCTATAACTATTCTTTATTGGCTTATTTTAAAGGACCCCACATATACCAATTAATACTTAAATTAGCTAATTATCTTTAAAATTATTTTAAATAAATTTCTATGATCTTTTAATTATTTAATAAAAATAAGCATATATTATTTCATACCAAGTATTTGGCTATATAATTAAATGATAATACTAAATAAATAATATCGTTTCAACACTGCCCAATAATTACTCCCACCGTCGTGGGTTTGGATCTCGAAAATAAGACGTGTGCTC
>JAULJZ010115170.1:0-11405 GCA_032270985.1 Heliamphora pulchella
TTATTATCAGATGATATTTAGTATGAAAAATAAATTTGATAAATATTATAATAAAATAATACATATTTTTGGAATAATTTGTATACTAGATCATAGGATTAAAAATATTGGTTTACAATATTTTTTTAAAAAATATTTATGGTAATACAAACCAAGTTGAACCAATAAATGAAATACTTAAATATTTATATGATGAATATAAAACTTATATAATACCACAATCAATACAATCCGCGGTTAGAACTTCATTTTGAAATCGTAACGATAATTGGTCTATAATAAAAAATAGGCGACTTCCTAAGGTTCATGGGAGTTCTATCACAAAACTCCAACGTTATTGTGATGCTGTAGAAAATTTAGATGAAAATAATTTTGATATTTTAGATTATTAGAAACAATACAAGGTGTCGTGGCCAGTATTGGCCGCGATAGCTCACGATATACATGCCATTCCTGTCTCTACAGTTGCTTCGGAGTAAGCTTTCAATGCAGGTAGATCGATGCTAAATGACTACAAATCTAGACTCCCTCCAGAGATGGTCTAAGCATTGATAATTGCACGGGACACAATTTGTTACGTCCCAAACCCAAGGGTCACGTGAAATCCCACCACAACACCGTTTATGAAAATAGGATCTTTAGTTGGAAAACCATTAACCTAAAATATACAGCATTTGGATAAAAGAGCCCAAGGTTTATCTCTTATAAACATGAAGCATACAGTTCCAGACATACATAATATAGCGCCTCAAGGCATACAAAACTCGCATTCAGAAACAGGTATCGCATGTAAGAATACATGTCTCAAAATAACAGGAAAACTAATACAAGTCTCTCACCACCACGGGCGTCTCTAGGTCAACTCCTCATGTTCACCTATACTTGAAAAAGGTTTTACAACAAAATCCCACAACGTGAGCTGAAACCCAATAGAAATAGACTATAAAGCTGTAAAGCAGGTTATGCAATCATTAGCATAAAGACTAAACCACAGGAGTCAAAAAGATTTTTCGTTCTGAAAATTCTAAGTTTTTCATCAGGCTAACTCGAGCTTCAAAACGGTTTTATTTCATAAAAACCTCACATTTCCATCCTTAAAACTATGCATTGCAAACCGTGCAAATAACCTACTATAGTTAAGGAAAAATAGTAACAAAACAGTATTCTCCACTCGGGTCACACAGGCGAGGAAAATAAGATAAAATGAATCCTATGTACCGACTCTGCCAAACACATGGACAAAGACAACAACTGTAGACTCTTGCCCACTACCCTAAAATCGCTCAAGGCCTACTAGGTAATGACAAGTTCTATACGAAGTCACAACAACGTAACCACTTAGTTTACGGGCCCAAAACCTTAGGGTACTGTAGACATCCCAATTTGATTCTGCCCTATCTTAGGTGAATCCAATGATGAAAACAGTGGGAATGATGCTTCAGTTCAATCCTCGAGAAGTGATCCAAGCTCGGTATTTGAATCCAGAACCTTCAAACCAATGAAAATATGTTGAACCATAGATAACTTGCTATCCAAGTCATTCCCAATGTGGCGACTGCCATGTTCATTGAGCCGACCACTAATAGAACCTCTTGGAAACCCTAGCCAAAAGCGGCGACCGCCACTTGCAACCTGGTGACCGCCAACTTACATTGTGGCAACCGCTAATAGAATCATGTGGAACCTTTTTTAGACATGGCGACCGCCATGTTGAACCTGGCGACCGCCAACTCCAAATGGCCTTACATGTCCCAAAACGTGCCAACATCTCATTGGTTAAAGAATTCTATAAATACTGTACCCCAGCGTACGTTTTCAGGACAGAATTTTAGAGAAAGATTTAGTGAGAGAAGCTCTGCTGAGTCGTCGAGTAATTCCGAGCCCCGACGCCAAAATCTTGCCGAAATACCGAGATCCAAATCTCCGACGCCTACACTGAAACCCTAGCTTGGGATCACAATCCGAGGATTGGATCATTGGCACCTTTCCACGACTTGAGGATTCCTTAGTAATCCAGGTATCTTTTGGATCTCCGATTCTTCCAACTCCATTTCCTCTCTTTTGGAACGATCTAGTTAAATTTAATTTTAATTCGCGCATTTCTTTCGTTCATATAGTTAATCTTGTTTGTTATTTGATTTGCTTCTTGTAATTTGGTTATTTTTTTATTAATTTCTTAGTTTACACTTTCACACTAAGTACATTATTATTTTTCATTAATTTATCAATTTAGTGCTAATATATTTTGACAATTATAACTTATTAATATTGTTAATTGTTATTATAATGCACTTATATTTATGTGAATGTAATTATCAATATTACATTCACATTTCAATTACATAGTCGCGCATTTCTTTCGTTCATATAGTTAATCTTGTTTGTTATTTGATTTGCTTCTTGTAATTTGGTTATTTTTTCATTAATTTCTTAGTTTACACTTTCACACTAAGTACATTGTTATTTTTCATTAATTTATCAATTTAGTACAAATATATTTTGGCAATTACAATTTATTAATATTGTTAATTGTTATTATAATGCACTTATATTTATGTGAATGTAGTTGTCAATATTATATTCACATTTCAATTACATAGTCGTACTTTTTTTAATTAATTAGTTTAATTTCATTTACAAGCATTTATTTATTTTTCTTTTCTTTTTATTTAATATTAGTTCAATGCCCCTTTATTTTCTTAGTATTAGTTTGAAATTCTTTTATTAGCATTTACTTTATTTTTTCTGTTAATAGTAGTGTAATTTTCTTTCCTAACATTTCTTTTCTTTTCTTTTTCTTGTAATGTAACTTTATTTTTCTTTTAATGTCTCATTTCTTTTTCTTTTATCTAATGCTAATATTTCATTTCATTTTCTTTTCTTCCTTTTTAATATTAGCTTAATGTTCCTTCACTAGTATTAATTTAATGTTTCTTTACTAGCTTTTATTTTTTATTTTTTTTCTTTTCTTTTAATAGTAGTGTAATTTTTTTTCTAGTATTTTATTTTATTTTCTTTTTATTTTTATTATTAGCTTTATTTTTCATATAATGTTCCATCTTATTTTTCTTTTAATGTTAGCTTAATTTTTCTTTCATAGTATTTTTTTATTTCTTTTTCTATTTTTTTATTTGTTAAGCATTAAGACTCCATCAAAATCCTTTAATTTAGTTTTCCTTTCTTTCTTTTTTTTTTTCTTTTCTTTTATTTTGTAAAGCATTAAAATCCTTTAGAATCTTTAAATTTTGATTTCATTTATTTCTAATAGCACTCACTTTATTTGTTTTCTCTTTTATTTTGTTTAAACATAAAATTCATAAAAAAATCTTTTAGTTTTAATTTAACGTGCTTCTAATAGTAATTTATTTATTCATTCATTCTTTTATTTTCTTTAACATGGATTCAAAAATCTTTTAATCATTAGCTTAGTTTTCTTTCATTCTTTTATTCTTAGTTAGAATTTAATATTTTTAAAGCATGTTTCATGTTAATATAATTTTATGTTTTTTTGGTAATATGCATTTAGCATTATTTGTTTTTGTTTTTATGCATGTCTTGTTCACTTTCTTTAAAGTTTTGTTTAGAATAGTTTCGTTTGCTTTGTGGCAATCCATGTTTAAGTAACTATAGCAACTTTTAGCATATTTTTGTTCTTTTATTTAAATCATGCTAATTTAGGTTATTTTAATAACCATTGAATGTGGGAGTGCACCATGAATCCTTTAGTTAAAATTGCATGCCATAGGATTTAGAATTTTTCTTTTGATACTTGTTTTGTTTTGGCGTTTTATATACGTATGTTGTGTATTTTTCATATTTAATTTCAGATGTTCTCTCTTTGCCTCCACTTTTTTCATTTGCATGCATTTGAGAAGTTCTATTATAGAACCAACGATAATTAGTAGAGGCCAACCTTACGGTTGGGCGAACGAACTGCCTAACACCTTTTTCGATTCGTACCTTAGCCCCCCGAACCCTCTTTCTCTGGTTAACGTTTTCAAAATCGGTAGCCATTTTTGTTTGTCTTAATTTTTCTCAAAAACTAAGTAGCTACTCTATTTTTAACAAACAGGAATTTTCAAAATTTAATTTTCAAGGGGTTAAAATATTTTCTAAACATCTTTTGAATCCCATATTTTTGACTATTTTCTAAAACCCTCAAAATCCCGACGCCACAGTATTTTCTGGCGACTCTGTTGGGGACTGGTTTATAAAATCAAATAAGATGGCTAGACTTGAAAACATCATTGGTTCTTAATATGTATTTCTCATTTGTATTTTTACATGCATGTGTATTGTTCTTCAAATCCTCTTGCTTGGTCGATCCGATACCCTGAACGTTCATCCATTTTGGAGATTGTTGGGAAGACGGGCAACCCTTACTGATTGTACGCGTTCATAGGTGCAGTAAAAGAGCTCGGGCGTACTGTTTGACCATGTCCTCCACCACTCCAGGTATGGGGGTATATACATGGCTCTATTCAGAAGGTACCCTGTTCGAATGACCAAAATCGGCCTTTCGCATATAGAAAACTTAAAACCCCCCATTAGGTGTTGCTGGCCCTAGTAGGATTATGTGTTTTTTTAATTGTATATTTTGACTGCATTTGCTAGGGCTGCTCGCTTCGATTAGGCTAGTTCTTTTCCTGGGGTCGGCCCGAATTTTCTGTTATCCTTTATTGTTTAGGTTACTTTTTGCCCTCGAGTTCTTACCTGAGCCTTGTTCTTCACCTTGTTTGGTTTTTACGCCATAGTTTTCCTCTCAAGGTCATGCCTGTGTTTTGCTTAGAAGTCTCTAGGATAGTTTCTCTCTCTTCCGGGATCCCCCCAAATTGTTGGTTTCCCCTCGTTATTGTATTAGGCTCATTTCCTTTGAACCCTTATTTGACCCGTGTGAGCTAGTTTCCTATTGTCATGCTAGCCGTTTTTTCTTAGAATTTTAGGTCAAATCGGTCTTTTCATCTTAGCACTATTTCCATGCCGGCGTGTTATCACTTTTCTCTGTTTAGATGAACCTTCCTTCTAGGATTTAGTTGGTCTCTTTCTTAGCCATCATTTTGGTTTTTGGGTCGTCCTGTGGTTACACTACTAGTATGAGCCCAACAGGGGCATGGTTTCAGAATTCAGTAATTATCTGCCTATGGTTTTCTATTTCAAGTATCTGGGATGTTTGTTATCTGTCGCCAGAATTCTTACCTGGAAAGTATTTTGATACTGGTCATTCTGCTTTTGGAATTTAGGTTTTTTTGAGAGTTTACCATTGAGCCGAGAAGAGTATAGTTAACACGTGTTTGGGAGAGATCAGAATTAGGCAGACTTCACAGGATATCTGAACAATTAGCAGAAATAGCAGAGAATGAGGTGAACTTGATAGCTCTGATGATAGCTATCACTGAGATACAGAAAGCTGTGGAGCAGTAGACCCAAGCTCAAAACCAATGTCAGGCGTAGATTTGGGCAATTCAGGCCCGTCTGTTGGGTGCCAACGGACAGCCAGAAGATACCAATGAAAATGGTGAAGACTTCTGGGATGATAACCAGGCACAGGATGCACCATAATTTATTGTGCCACCCCAAGTTCCTCGCCTGATGGTGGTGGAAGAAGAGAACACTGCCCAGTCTAGGAAATTTGCATTAGCAGAGAAGATCGACCGAATGGAGAAGGTGCTGAGAAAGGCTAAAGGTGTAGAAGAATACATTCTGGATGTAGGTGGCTTGTGTCTATTTCCAGATGTAAAATTGCCTAAAAAGTTCAAAATGCCAGAGATGGAGAAATTTGATGGTACTGGAGACCTCCGGATTCATTTGAGAATGTACGTTGGAACTCTCTCCCCCATGGGGATCGATAACCAACTTAAGGCTTAGTTATTCCACCGATCACTTTTTGAGGCAGCACAAAGGTGGTTCCTATCTCTGGAGGTGGATAAAACAAGGACTTGGGAGGACATAGCCATGAATTTTGTCAGCCAGTACAACTACAACATCTAACTAGACGTCACCACTCGAGAGCTTAAAACAACTCGATAGGAGAACTGAGAATCCTTTGTTGATTTCCTGATTTGATGGAGGGATAAATCTATCAAGATGACAAACTGGTCCACTGAGAAAGAACAAGTGTGGATCGTGGTTAAGAATCTGCAGTCTCTACTGAAGCGGTATCTTATCACATAGCCGCTTTATACCTTTGAACAATTGTTTGATGCTGGAGTACAAATCGAAGATGCCATATAATCTGGAGATATCAAAAAATCTAAACCTAGCCAAAAACCAAGGAGGATATTCCCAGCAAGCACCAAAACCAATCTGTCGCCACCAACCTCGTGTCTCGTTCAAACGAGATAAACCTGTGAACCTATCTTCTTTCATCGAGCAATCCAACAATACCCAACAGTCAGACAACGGTTAACAGCAACAAAGGCCAAGGAGGGTCTTCACTCCCCTCAATATTTCACTATCTACAGCCCTAAGTCGACTCGTCGAGAAAGGGCTTATCAAGCCGTTAGACCCCATGCCCGTACCTGATCCCCTACCGCCGTGGTTTAATACTTCTCAATACTGTGCCTTCCACCAAGGTCATGGACATCTAACCGATAAGTGCTTAAAACTCCGAAATGAGATCCAGAACCTTATCGACAACATGGTGATCCCGTCACCATCCGCTACTCTAAAGCCGAATGTTATAACTAATTCCCTACCAAACCACGCTAAGAAGTCAGGGGTGAATTGTCTAATTCTGGGGCAATGAGAAGATCCAAGCTGATATATCTATTCAGCATACTTGTCGAGCCCTCATGTTTTACAACTAAGGATCAGACAACATGCTCATTTATTATGGCTAGAAGTGGCTGAGATAGGATGGAGGAATGGAATAATGGTGCTTGGGAGTGGTATCAGACAACATTTTTAACTATCCAACAGGAAGAGGAGGAGCACAATGAAGAAGATGATTGGCATTTGGATTATTCAGCACGACCTTATGGGTTTGGCCACGTGCTTGATGGCATCACTCTTCCCCAGCTTTTTAAGGAAGAGATATATGTCAACGAGATGCAGTCCTATTGGCTGGTAAGGGTCGTGCTGAAATTAGACGGAGTAGAGTGGACCGATTTTTGGGCCGGTCGAGAACAGCAGGTGGATTTTATCGGAGAGGACATATGGAAAGAAGTTGATAATACATAGGCTATTGAAGATGATGAAGAAAGAAGAGGAAGAGAAGTGGTAGGTGGTTTAGATGATCTGTAGGCATTTGAAAGCCCTTTATGCATAGATGAAGTAAGACAGGCCGAAACTATAATGCCAGGATTGTGGGATCCCGAGGACGGTGTAGAACACCTAACCATGAGTGGACGAGATTTCAAACCAACTCAGTTGAAAAAGGGGCAATCGAGCAGGAAAGGGAAAGAAAAAGAACAAGAAGAAGATGATGATGCTGTGCTAAAGAAACTTAAAAAGACACAAGCCAACGTCAGCATTTGGGGCTTGTTGATGGCCTCGCACAAACATAGACAAGCCATGCTGAAAGTCTTGAATAAGGCCAGTGTTTTAATAGACACGACCTCGGAGCAGCTTGTTGGACTCATTCTGCCAGCTGTAGAGCCAAAAGTCATCTCTTTTTTCAACAAGGACCTACCAGTGGAAGGAAAGAACCATAAGAAACCCTTACACATAACTGTTAAATGCTTGGAAAAGTGGGTCGCAACGACTTTTATTGATAACGGTTCTGCACTAAATGTTTGTCCGCTTAGAACCGCAGTTTACTTGGGTTTAAAGCTGGAACACTTCACACCGAGTAATCAAGGGGTTCGGGCCTATGACAACATAAGGAGGGACGTACTAGGACTGGTGTCATTTGCGATATCAATAGGGCCCTTGGAAACGTCGGTCGAGTTCCATGTACTAGATGTACCGGCATCTTTCAACTTATTATTGGGTAGACCCTGGCTGCATGACCCGAATGTACAGGCAGTGCCATCAACCATTTATCAAAAGCTGAAACTGATAAATAACGGGGCAGTTCTGACTATCCATGGAGAAAACAACATCCAACCCTCAAGAGGAGAAGGCTCAATTCTCTTGAAGGTTCAGCATGACGAGGGGGACGTGTCGCTAAGTGGTTTCTGATTTGATGAAGCACAGGCTGTCCAGATGCTAATGAATGAAGAAGAAAGGTACATCAACCCAAGGGCAATCACGATGATGAGGTAAATGTCCTACTTTCTGGGCATGGGACTAGGACTAGGACGCAGGCATCAAGGAATTCCCGAATCGGTTCAGGTATTGTCGGCTTCTTGCCGTTTCGGTCTTAGATACAAATTGACGAGAGAAGATTTGGAAGGGCCAAAAAGGGGACGAAAGGCCAATTATCCAAGAACTCTCAATGGGTACTTTGTCAAAGAAGGGGAAGACTTCCTGTACTGTAGCTTCCCAGAGCCATGGATCGATGAAGAAACCAACCAAAAGTTGCCAGGGCTAGAGATATTCTTTGGCCATCAATTATCCGATACAGAGAGGAAGAGACAGTGAAAGGAGAAGAGGGAGGAAAGAAGATCCAAGAGGAAGATTGGACCAATAAGCTTGACGGAATCGACATGGGATTGTTGTTCAATGAAAAGATGGCCCAGCTGCATGTAACTAACCCAAACTATTTCATGATGGGTTTCAGTGCACCAGCAGACTACACCAAGCTCATCATCGATGCGACTGCAAAGGAAGTGAAAAATTGGACCATAGAGTCTTGTGATGTGCAAGTTGTTTGTCCTGAGTCTGAGTTCGAGTCAGAGTCTGTTGTTGAGGGCACGTCTGTTTGTGCACCTCTCCCTGTTTATACTTTTAAGTTCGTAATTCCATCTTCCTTTAATGAAATGAACGAAATTTCCGATTACTCTGCTTTGTTCGATTTATTTTATACGCTTTTCAATGATTTTAAATTCGATAGAGACATCCCCGAAGAAATAAAACTTTTAATAAAAAGAGAAGAAAAAATGCGTGTCCAACCAATAATTGAAGAAATTTTGTCAATAAATCTGGATAATAAAATTAACCCACAAAATGTGCAAATCGGTTCTTCTTTATCCTTAGTTGAACAAAAATAATTAATAACTTTATTAAAAAAATTCAAGAATGTATTTACACGGTCTTATGAAGATATATCCGAAATTGATCTTGACATTGTTCCACACCATATCCCCTTATACCCTGATGTCAAATCGGTCAAACAAAAATTGGGACGGATCCGGCCAAAATGGGCTCTAAAGATCAAAGAAGAAGTTGCCAAATAGATCAACACCGGATTCTTGATGGTAATTGAGTATCCAAAGTGGGTGGCTAATATTGTTCCAGTGCTGAAGAAGGACGGACGTATCCGGGTCTGCGTGGATTTTTAGGACCTCAACAAGGCTAGCCCAAAAGACGATTTTTCACTACCACACATTGATGTCTTAGTAGATAGTACAGCAGGGCACACCTTGTTGTCATTCATGGATGGCTTCTCTGGATACAACCAGATTCTCATGAATCCCGAGGACAGAGAAAAGACAACCTTCACAACACCATGGAGCACTTATTGCTATCGTGTGATGCCGTTTGGTCTGAAGAATGTAGGGGCAACCTATCAAAGGGCTGCCATTACATTACTGCATGACATGATACATAAGGAGGTCGAAGTATACGTGGATGATATGATAGTCAAATCTAAGGATCGAGATGGCCACATTGTAGCACTGCGAAAGTTCTTCGAAAGGATTTAAAAATATAAGATGTGGCTCAATCCACAAAAGTGTGCCTTCGGAGTTACTACCGGCAAGATGCTCGGGTTTATGATCACTCAACGGAGCATTGAAGTCGATCTTTCAAAAATTAAGGCAATCTTGGAAATGCTTCCTCTAAAGATTGAACGAGAAGTCAGGGGCTTTCTTGGTAAAATACAGTTTATTAGTTGATTCATCACAAAACTGACAATTACCTGCAGCCTCTTTTTTTGTCTACTAAAAAAAGGAGTCGAGTTCGAATGGGATCAGAGATGCCAAGACGCCTTTGATGCCGTGCGACAGTGCCTACAAAATCCACCTGTTCTATCTCCCCCGAACCTGATAGGCCACTGATCCTCTATTTGTCAGTGACTGATTCAGCTATGGGATGCATGTTTGAACAAGAAGGTGAAACTGGAGTTGAAAAGGTTGTCTACTACTTAAGCAAGAAGATGACAGGGTCAGAAATACGATACACACCACTGGAAAAGACGTGCTGGGCCTTCATTTGGGCCTCCCAAAAATTAAGGCATTACATGCTATCTTTCACAGTGAATATCATCTCTCGGATGGACCCGTTGAAGTACCTGTTTAAAAAATCGGCACTGACAGAAAGGTTGGCCTGATGGTTACTGTTATTATCAGAGTTTGGTCATCAATATGTCACCCAAAAATCAGTCATGGGCAAAATAGTGGTAGAATTCCTGACCGACCAACCAGTTGAAGGAGGTGAAGACACAGAGTGCCAGTTTCCTGACAAACAACTGATGAAAGTCAGGGATGTCAAGTGGACTCTATATTTTGATGGCGCATCCAATCAATATAGCTATAGAATAGGAGTCCTTCTTGTTGGAGGCAGTATTGCCAAGATCATTATTTTTAAAAATAATTTTCGGTTAAAAATTAACTGGACGGAAAAATGCCGAAACGGGCTTTAGATAAAATTTTTGACGTAGAACGATCAAAATAAAATCCGTGCAACCAAAGTTAATTTAGAAAAATATATTTTGTTGACCTAATCTTCAACTACGAGTTGATTCCGAGTTGAAACTCCTGTCAGATTTTCTACCGTATTCCCTTATGCGATCCTTGAACGTATTGTGGGTTACGATCCTTCGAGAACTCGTACCAGCAGAACCCCTATATATTTAAATCTTGAAAGACAAAAATAATCTCACAATAATAATGATAAAATCATTAAAACTAGTTCAGCCTACCTGCATATATATAGGGCTACAGTAGGGACCTGGAGAGTAATTATGAGTTAGACTTCTAGTGGAACACAGACGGCTACTGGAGGTTTATGTAATTATGGAAAGACATGCAGCGGTTTCTGTAATTTTCATAAAATACTGAATTAAAGTTCACATCACTAAAGAACTATAATTGCACTCTGACCCATAATCTCAAGACCTTCTTGCATTGAGATCCTGTTATTAAATGTTTACTATTTCTCCCCACGTTAAGATTCTCGATACTCGCAAATTAAATTTAATTACTGACAATTTAATTTAATCAACATCTTGATATTTCTTAAGCCCTTCTACTTAACTTATTTGACCGCCGAATAATTAAATCCACATGCAGGGTTTGGCCCGGTCAAAACTTATAAGCATCCTTAAGGGGGTATCGTCAATCCCGATCTTTCGGGACGTGGAT
>JAULJZ010115181.1:0-11405 GCA_032270985.1 Heliamphora pulchella
CCCTTTCCGATGTGGGATACCAGGATATCACAATCCACCTCCCTTAGGGCTGCACGTCCCCGTGCAGTAGCCTGCCAGTCCTTATTGACCCGCCCACTCAGTAGCACGCACACGTGTCACGCGAGACGGCAGGGACCCACACTCGGAGGTGAGGAGAGTCGGCTCTAATACCATTTGAAACACTCCGACACTTCACATGACAACGATATTGTCCGTTTTGGACAAACCCTCACGATTTTGTTCTTCCCAAGGGGTCACCCATCATTGCACTGCTTCCGCCCAAGCACGCTTAATTGCGGAGTTTTGTTAGGGTCTCTACCACCTGAGAAAATACCTCGTTGAATGTAAAGGTCCAAGATTTTTTTTTATAACCCAAGAACTCCCTCTCATTTTTCGATGTGGGATACTAGGATATCACATTTTGAGATGTATAAAAAAAACTTGGCTTTTAATAGTTTTAATTTTTTTAGAAAGAAAAAAAAGAGTTAGATTATTTGGAATAATTTTCTATAGTAGATTTTTTTTCTTTCTTATTAAAATGGCTAAATTGTCTTTACTTTTTGCTTTATGATGTGGTCTTTGGGATATTGGTGTGACTTTTTATATTTTTGTGAAAATAGTTAAATTTTTTAATTGAAAATATTATAGTTATTTTACCCAAATAAAAATTAGAGCGTTTGAGATGTGTATAAGTTTTTTCTTCGAAAAAAAATAGTAACTTATTAGATATGCCAAATGATATAATTTAAAAATTGACTTTTTGTATAAAAAAAGTAATTTTCAAGTGAAGCCAAAAGGAGTTAAATTCTAAAAATATTTAAAGATCCAAAAAAATACATAAAAAAAAAACCCTCCAAATTCATTCAAAAGGGGACAAAAATGCCAAAAATTGTATAATAATGATTTAAAATTACAGAATAATCAGCAATAGAGAGAGAATGGGTGGATATAAAAGGAGGGCAAGGAGACAAACAGACCTGATTAGATTGGAATGTAAGTAAGATAGGGAACATGACCAGAATAATTGGACTAAGATTCCCTTGTAAGTTGTACAAATCTAAGTTCGATCTGCTGTGAGGTTGATTACAATAGAGGTTCTATAAGAATAATTATTTTTTATTTAAAATTTTAAAATTTAATAAAAATAGTTTATTATGTTGAATTAATTGAATAAGTAATTTCTATAAAAAAAATCAGATCAATTAAAAATTGTTAATCATATGATGCAGATATATTTGTTTGACAGTTTATTATCAAAATATTATAAGTTAATTAATTTTTTAAAAACAAATATACTTTAATCAGATAGATAATAATATTCGATTGACCTTAACTTTTTTTTTTATGAGAATTACCTACTCAATTAGTTAAATATAATGAACGATTCTAATTAAATTTTAAATTTTTAAATAAAAAAATTTACTCTCACAACACTTTTACCGTGATTTAGCTCACAGTAGAGTCTCCAATTCTATATAATCGCAAGTTGTCATTCTGGCTCTTTTCAAAATTACATGTTTTATTGTCCTAATATATTGAAGACGGTTAAATCACGTGAAAATTTTGTTTGATTTTAGTTCTAAATCGTTAAAAATATTCATTATGATTCGATTTTTGAATTAAGTTTTTAGAGAAGAGTATAAAATCAAGTTAAGTCGTTCCTTAATATTGTTATATTTGTATTGGATTATGAATTATACGTAAAGAAATTATTTTTAAGACATTATTTTTTTTCCTGCTCTTTTTTTTTTGTATTTTCTCTTTTATTATGTAATTTGTTACTTTATTTTCATTACATTGTAACATTATATAATTCATAGAATATTAATCAATAAAAGATAATAAAATTACAAAGGAATAAAATACAGTGTATTATTTATAAATACAAGAATATCTTTTTGTAATTTTATAAAATAAATGATAAAACAAAATATAAAGTAAAATAACATAAAAAAATAAGAGATAAAATGAATAAAAAGAAAATTAAATGTATAAATTTTTTTAACATAAAATAAATAATAAGTGTTTAATCTTAGAATCGCTATTTTAAATCGAAACTGAACCATTCTTTATAAATGGTTCTGTTCGGTATTATATGATACTCACAATTTAATGGCAGTTATTAAATTTTCAAAGCCATTCAAAATAATTTAATTATTAACTTAATTTAAAACTAAATTAAACCAAACCAAACACTCCTACTTTTAACCCTACCAGTGACTTTACGCCAAAAGTCATCTTTGCCTTCCCCACCTCACTGGGGCCCACACCTAAATGTTTTAGTTTTTTTTTTATTCTTATACTTTTAAAATTAAAAAAAAATAAGATAAATCATTTGATAACTTTTTTTTTTTTTGTAATTTTTAAAGGATGATAATTGGCGAGACTTTTTATTTTAAAATCACAATATTTCCATTCATTAATAAGTATTGAAGTTGAATAATAAAGGTGATGCTTGACATTGATATAACTAGTAACTTAGATATTATAGTTTATAGTAGAAGTTGTGAGTTTTTTATAAAGATTGTAATTTTTAACTGAAATAAAAAAAAACATAATTATAATTTGTAACAGAAGTTGTAAGTATTTAAAAACAATTAACCCCAAAAGGTTAGCCTGATGGTCGAGGTTTGAAACTTAGGAATTTGCTCCCTCTTAGGTCTTAAGTTCGAAATCTCTTGCGTGCTATCAATTTTTTGGAGTAAGTCCATATGAGATTTTGTTTCGATTTTAATTGAAATCCCCGTTAGTGGGTGGTAGGGTTAATTTTTCAGGAATTAGTTAAGGTGCGCATAAGTTGACCCAAACACCATGAGTTATCACAAAAAAGTATTTAAAAAAAATTATAATTTATAATTAAAATTAATAATAAAAATTTAAAAATTACTAACAGTAACTTTGTCAAACACCTCAATACATATCATGTCGGTATTGAGATGCATAGAAAAAGAAGTTAAAAAGCTTGTCTTTTTTAACTTTTTTATAACAAAGAAACAAACTTTTTAAATTTTTTTATTTTTTAGTGGAAAAAGTCAAGTTTAACGAATAGGGTCTAACTTTTTTTTGGGGAGTAGCCTAACTTCGTTATTATTTTGCTGTGATTGGTCCCCTTAAAGAAAACATAATTCCATTTAAGGCAATATATTAGTACTAATGTTGGATTGTTCGGTTCATAATTTATTTCTGAAATTGTTTTGTTTAAGTGGAACATTTAGGCAGAATCATTGCTCCAAAGAAAAACTCATACATTTTTTCCAGCTTTTCGGCTTGAGGCAATGTTTGGGATAACTTTTTTAGTGGATTTTTTTGCAGTTTTTTTTTATTTTTTATGAATTTTTTGATTTTTTGGGTAATTTTTTTACTTTTTCAATTCATCATGATAAAACAAATTTAAAAGTATGGCCATATTGACAAAAGTTGACAAAAGTTAAAAAAAATTTGTCAACAAAAGTTTTTAAAAAAATTCACTAAAGACGAAAAAGCCGCATAAAAGCCCTAAAGCGGCTTTTTTCATTTTATATGATTTTTTTTTTATCAAAGAGCTTTTAAAGTGAGTCAAACACAAGACCTTTGAATTTTCAGTTGGTTCCAGTGACGTTCTTAAATCACTGGGCTACCTTGACAAATTATTCATCTAAGTTTCTGTAATTAAATTCATATGGTCATTTACTACTTTCGAGCTTTTTCTGTATGAAAAATTAAGTTAATCAAACACTAATAATTATACAATTGAAAGACATTTATTCTAAAAAAACAGACAACAAATATAATTTTGAAAATAAATTTTTCAATTTTTTTTAAAATTTATGTGATCCAATCATCTTGTTGTCAATTTCTTATTAATTTAATTTTTTTAGATCACCAAAATAAACTCGGCGTATAAACGAAAGAATGAAAATAGAGAGGCCTCCATTTTTTAAGAAAATGGAGAGGAATTGGATCCTATAAATTGATAGTATTTTGTATTATCATCATACTTGGCTATATTTGGATTTTGCTTATTTTTTGTCTCTTTTAGTCACACACACACACACACACACACACACACACACACACACACACAAACTTAACCGTCTCAACGAGAGAAAATAAAAAAATAAAAAATTTAATTAAAAAATAAAAAAAGAATAGGCAAATGTATACTAACCTCCCGGAGACGTCAATTACAACTAACTATTAATTAATAAAATGAATAAATTTATAACGAGACTAGAAATTTAAAAGAATCAAACACGAGTTGATACTTATGTATTAGTTACAAATTTTAGGTGAAAGGACTCTTTTTCTTGAGATTTAAAAAGTTATGTCAACTATCAATTAATGATATTTATGTGGCCAAAGTGTAGTGCTAAGTTAATCCAAATATGAAAATATAGGTTTATTAGCTTATTTTTGTATTTTTATATCAAATTAAATCAAATCAAATTAAGTTTTTATCTCAATTAATTAAAGTCGCCTAGATGAATCCTTTTCTTTATTTTGTTCTATTAAGAGATATATTTTCGGTTAGTTTTAAAGGGTTCATATTTTTTTTAATATAACATCACATGTCAACTTATATATATATTTTTTATATTTTATTAAAATTATTTGATTTGTCTCGACGAGAAGAGTTTAAAAAATATAATACTTTTGACCAAATCATAATTTTTTTATTAAAATAAAAATAAATAAAATAAAATAAATTATTATTCACTAGAGGTTTAGTTTTCAATTTTGGAGACCGCCATCAGGAATTACAAATCAATGTGCTCAAAGAAGATACTGACACAACAACATTATAAATAGGAAAAGTGCTTTGGATGAAAAGAAAGATTTGGTTTTTTTTTTAAAGATATGGCTACGTGGTAAGATACTTGTCACCAATGCCTATAAACCTAGCACTAGGGGTGATTCGACCTCTTTTGAGCCCATATTTAGGATATTGTCCGTTTTGTATCATGGGACATACATAATTTTTGTTTTACTTTAAATAAAATTTTTTTGATGAATTAAGTGTGGAGCTCGCTTTAAGGTGTATCGAGGTACTTTAACTGAACGATGTGAAATTCATATTCCTTATATCATGTCCCAGCATATATGCGAGGCCACGTAAAAAATCACTAAAAATTCGATAATTTTTTATAACAATTTCATCTCTAGCTGAACTAAACTAGTAAAAGACGATAATTAACTTAAATTGGGAGCCCCCAAGAAAAGTTTCATTGGGAGTATGTAATATGAACATTCTGTTCTACAACCAAACGAGTTTTTTTAATTGTGGTATGTACGGGATTAATTTTTTTTTTTAGTAATGAGGTTATACAATAATATGAGCAATTTAGTAAAGAACGAAAACGAATAAAAGAAGCGTAAAAATATGAAACAAATGCGAGCTCCTTTTCTATTTGATATTGACTCTTTCTTTTTAAATCTATTTCATATATATGTTTTAGTGGATTGGGAAATATGTTAAAAGGGAAGACCAAGAGAGTTTAATTCTCTAATTTCATTCTCTTAGAATGTATATGTTGAAATTTTGATTTCACTTTTTTGCTTTGTAATTTTAAAACCAAAAAAAAAAAAGATGGAAGAGAGAAAAATAACAGCCGAATGTTGATAATGGCACGTGATACGATTTTAAAATATGTCAATAAAAGGATGATTTTACATATGTTTAGTTTTTTTTAAACCTCAAATTCTAATCACAAATATATTTTATTAATTATCTTAATGATTAAAATTATTATCTTCTCCCCAACTTTATATATCCTTTTATCCATCAAAAGTAAAATAAATAAAAATAGACAAAGAACATGAAAAGTGAAAAATACATAGAGATAACGAAAGGATATGTAGAGAATACATAAAATGTCATTTGGTGAATTTTTAGAGTCTACATTCTATTTTACTTGTATATTATTTGATTAAACAGCATTATTAAATATTTTGTGACATGTACTCTTAGTAACTGAGAATTTTGATAATGTTAAATGTATAATTTTTATCCTTTACTCAATTAACAAAGTGGGTCAATTTTACGTAGTTTTTACTATAACATAGGTAAGAAGTACCATATAGCGAATGACATGTAACATTTCAATTCTAGTAAATAATTTATCTAAACCAGACAGAGTATCGATAAAACCTATAAAGCATATTTAAATTCCCAAAATAAATCTCTCCTCAAATAAATAAATATGGTTTCCAGCCTACTTCTCCTAGAATTCACTATCCCTATATAAAGCCTTATGCATTGAGTACAACATTTTAACATTTAAGCCCATTATATACATGCCTTTTAACTTTAGTTTTTTGCTTGTTTTCCTTCTAACTTTTAGGTTGGGAATGATAGTAAATAAAAGGAATTGAAAAGAATTTGCCAACACCAATAATTGGGATAGAAACTAATTAAATATTTCAGATGAAAAAACAAACAAGCAAAGCATTAAACTAATTGTAAAGATACACTTAAAAGGAATACAATATTCAGAAATTGCTGCTGAATTCAAATTGGTGGGCATCATGTGGTTGAAAAAAACAAAAGCAAATGGGGTAATGATTTCCACAATAGTAGTCTGTTTGGCACAAAAGTATCATATATATATATATATATATATATATATATATTAGGCGTGTGGAGCCTGGTTATTTTTGAGATCTGAGGGTCTGACTCATATGACCCGACCTGTCCCATAAGTATATAGATTAAAATGAATTTTTTCTAAAGCTTAGTCTATAGAAGAAAAAAATTGACCTGGTGTGGGTCTTTATATTTGTTGCTTTAGTTAGAACTTGTATTATTGTAATTTGTACTGTCTCTTATCATAGTGAAAATCACCGCAACTCCGTGGATGTAACTCTAATTTTGGATGAACCACGTAAATCGTATTTTTGTGTATGTAATTGTTTGATTCTTCTTGATTATTTTTCGATTTATGTCATAACAATATATATGGATTGTGCTAACTATCCTTACTAGAGAGAGAGAGAGAGAATCATAAGAAAAGAAATCAATATTAATACACTTCTAAAAAATAACCTACTATTTTTACAATAAAATGCTACAAATCCATTAAATAAACCCATAAATTTACCTACAAGTTCAAAAAAGTGACTCAAATTAAACTGTCTAAAATGTGAGTCATATACCTCAAATAAATGTGGACTATTTATTTTGAATTATGGGTAAGTTTATGAGTGTATTTTTAAAATTCCTAGAATAATTATTTTCACATATTAATATATTTTGCACAATTATCTAATGCATTATCAACATATTATTCACTAAGCAATAATTAGCATTTTATATTATATGCCATGATTGGCTAATTTTATATTTTTGTTGTTTTTTGTTTTTATTTAAAATTTTTATTTTGAGTAATTTTAGTATAAGTCTTATTATCAATTGATAATAGAATTTTAGTTTCGTAGCAATTTTTTTCGCAATTTTAATCCCATGTGATAAGTGATACATTTATCAGTTCATAAAACTAAGATATTAGTTAAATAAAAATATATCACTTTTCATTTCTAACAGTTATGATAACTTGATAAATATATCACTTGAATTTTTTCACTTGTCCAAAATAGAAAAAATTAACTCTTAAATAGAAATAAATTAGACATAATATAATTATTTCAAATTTAATAGAATTAAATCTCTTAAAATAAAATTTTCTTTTATTAGGTCTAAAAACAAGTCTAATCTTTAAATTTTCCTTTCTTTTTGACTTTTTTAAATTGTCTGGATGAGACAAATTTAAAAAATTGATCAAAAGAAGTTGAATATAAGCAACATAAAATATATCTTATAAACTTTTTTGTCTTTTCTAAATTTTTTTTTATCTTTTGATAAAAAAATTACTTTTTAACTCATCTTAACAAGAGAAATCAAAAAATATAATAGTTTCATTAAATAGTAAAAAAAATTCATTAAAAACAAAAATATACAAGTAAGCAATTAAACAGAACCACTACTCCATGAGCAATATTGGGGGTGCTTGACAAGATTTTCTGCTACAGTTTTTAACTTCTTACTATTAATTTTTACTATAATTAAATTACAATCTATTCTAATTTCAAAACAATCACAATTTCTGCGACGAACTATAATTATTCTTTCTTTTATTTCAACGACAAGTCACAATTTTTACCAAACACTAATAACTTATGCTTCAAGTTACAATCTATAAGATATTAGTTTCAGCAATACAAAATACCACCAATTAGCATTTTTCATTATATATATATATATATATATATATATATAGAGAGAGAGAGAGAGAGAGAGAGAGAGAGAGAATTGTGTCAGTGCTGGGATCTAAGACTCCAAAAGGCAATGTAGTTGATAGGTTAGACTTTTTTGTTTTCTTTTTTGAGTGTTTCCCCCATTCAAACTGTCATCCCCATCCTTTGTCCACTCCCCACTGACCTTCCTCACAAAGCCTATATAGCTAAGCTAAGCAAACACAGGCCCCAAACTCACCC
Organism: Heliamphora pulchella; assembly: GCA_032270985.1. Classification (NCBI taxonomy): domain Eukaryota; kingdom Viridiplantae; phylum Streptophyta; class Magnoliopsida; order Ericales; family Sarraceniaceae; genus Heliamphora; species Heliamphora pulchella. The sequence continues at coordinate 8,470 of JAULJZ010115181.1, forward strand.
CCTTTCCCCCAGGCCCCTCCTACATATATCCCTTACCAACAGAAAAGACATTGCCAAGTCATAAATTCACAATGTTTCACTCACTTTTTGTTGTTTTGTTTATTTTGTTTTTTCTATGTTTTTTATATTTTATCAAAAAATATTATTTTTTGGTTCGTTTTTATGAAAAGAATCAAAAAATATAATAATTTGATCAAAAAATTAAAAAAAATCACTAAAAAAGTAAAACAAAATAAAATAAAAAATAAATAAACAATTGTCCCAAACAAGGCCTTTTGGTTCAAAATCAAATCATGGATTACTTGCATTTGCTTTAGCTTGCTTTTTCTATACAATTTTTTGTTTTTGTCTTTAGTGAGTTTTTTTTTATTATTAACCATAATAACGACTATAATTTTAAAAAAAAATCTCTCAAATCAGAAAAATACAAAAATCTAACTAACAAATTAAGAAAAAAGTGTAAGTAAGATAGAAAAAAATACTATTAATTTCTTTTTATGATTTTTTTACCGTTTACCATATTTAAGCTTAGTTTTCTTGACGAAAAACTAAAACAAATATATATATATATATATATATATATATATATAGAGAGAGAGAGAGAGAGAGAGAGAGAGAGAGTGAGTAAAGTTGTTTATCAACTTTATTTTTAAATCACTTTTTATTAGGTTCTATAAAAAATAAAAATAAAAACCTTATTTGGCAAGGTTAAGCCATTCACTAACCAGAATTAAAATTGGCTAATAATATTTTAAGAAGACAATTTTATCTTTTCATATCAATCCTAAAACACAGATAAAAAAGCTAAAAAATAATCCTTTGGCTTTCTTTTTGAGAACAAAAAAGTTTCTTGGCTTTTTTATCATTTTAGTCAAAAAGAGAAATTTTTTCTAATCTTCATACCAAACGAAGCCTTAATATCACCCTGTAGCTATATTGCATGTAAGATTTTATCATATTATTAGTGATCATACTATGATTATCCAATGCATCATGGACTCTTGCTTCCATCTAATCCATGATTGTTTGATGAATCAGAAAGGAAAAGACTTTATATTTTTAAAATGCGTCTTTTTAAATTATTAATTTCACGTTTGGTTCATCGAATTAGACCATTAACTGTTATTAACTCTCTATATGAAGGACTAATAGTCCGATATGTATGAAATTATTTATCTCGCCCTCCTCTTTATGGAAAAGTAAATGAAGAGGAAGAAGATAAAATTTAGCAGCAACTGTTCTTTAAGGCTATTAAAGTACTTTTTCCATCTTGCTCATTTTTCTTATTACAAAGATACATTTATACTTCATTAGACTCAATTCCCAACTACCTAACTCTAACAGACTCAATTATGACAACTGTCTTTTAATTACTTAATGTGCCATCTTAACATCCCTGCAAACTAATGGTGGCAGAGGCAACCATTAGTTTGGTAGTTAAAAGTTGAAATCGACTTCAATGTGTTTTGTGCAAGCATGATCAATCGGATTCGAAGCCAAAGCAATAGCAGACATGTTATCATAAAATAACAGAGTTGGATCTTCATTCTTCAAGATGGATGCTTAATTAAATCAGTTATAAATTTAACTTTATTTTTTATTATTTGGGGTTTTTTGTTCTCTTTTTGTATTAACTTTCTTCTTTATTTAATGATCAAAAATGATTTTACAACTCTTATTTCACACTTTATTCTATTGTAACTATTATATAAATAATACTATGATATACATAATCTTATGCACTATTTTATGGTATTAAAATTTATGTAAAACTTGCGTATTAATTATCACTCTAATCTTATTCAATTTTATTCGACACATTAAACATGATTATAATTTTTTGTGTCCTGAAAATAATGTCAATTAGTTTAGCAAAAATTCAGTTTTTCACTTACGATCCAAAAACTACTTATTAAAATCTTTTAAGAAAAAGGAAAACCTATTTTTTGATAAGTTTTATTTTGTTGTTTTTAACTTTTACTTTTTAATAATCAACTCTAAGCATAAGTAGAGCTGCAACAAATATACCCATAAGATCACCTATTATCGAGTCCTCCTAATTCGCTTGTATTTGGTTTAGTTTTTTTTTTATATGAGTTTTTTCGATTTTAGTGATTTTTTTTAATATTAATTTAAATAAGTATACCTTTTAGATGAATTAGAAAATTAAAAAATTTAATTAAAGAAAAAGTCAGATGAGACGAGAAAAAATGCCATTTAATTGGCTTCTGGTAAATTTTTGGTCTTTACTGAGCTTTTAAAATTTTAACTCGAATGGGCATATTTTTTAAGTTTTTCTTGTTACAAAAAATCAAAATAGATAAAAAAAAGAAAAGAAAAAAAATACCTCAAAAAAAAAAGCCTAAACCAAACAGGGTTCTTATTCCCCCCTTCCCTTCCTTTTTCCCTGGCTAGAGGTTCACAAGTTTTGTGCACTCAACCTCATTTTCAAATTGAATGCCACTCATCAGAGATAAAGCCAAAGCTTCTAAATAGCCCATTTTGAGTAAAGTGTGTTGCTAATTCATTTTAGTTCGTATTAATTTGCATGATTTATGTAGGTGAACAAATTAAGTTGGGTGAGTTGCGTAAAAAAAAATCAGATAAGTGAGTTAATTACGGGTTACATTTTTTTAAACCCTTATCAATCTAACCCAATTTACCTAAAATATATATTAGTTATCATGTTCTTTCATTCGTCAAATTTCAATCTCATATATATAATATGAGATTAGTGAATTAATTGCACATTATATTTTTTCAACATTCATTAACCTAACCCAGTTTACCTAAAGTATATATTAGTTATTTTGTTGTTATATATATCGAATCTCAATCTCATACATATATATATATATATATATATATATATATATATAGTATATATTAGTTATTTTGTTGTTATATATATCGAATCTCAATCTCATACATATATA
>JAULJZ010115192.1:0-11405 GCA_032270985.1 Heliamphora pulchella
TTTTGATAAAAAAATATTAATTTTTAACTTTTTATATTTTTGGTTAAAAGCCTTCACTTTCTTTGAATCATCTTGATGAGAAAAATTAGAAAGTAAAAATATTTTGAATAAAAGAAAAAGAAAAAATTCACTAAATTCGAAAATAAACAATATAAAATTTAATTAGTTAGTTTATTATGGTTTATATATATTTTTTTATATTTAGGTATCGCGTGTAATAAATTTCTTTATATGTTTTTTTTTGTCTATAGTGAAATGTTTTAATATTAACTCAAACGAGTATAGTGAAATATTCTAATATTAGATCAAACGGGCATACTTGTTTCTTTTTTCTTGTAAAAAATTAAAAAAATAAAAAATTTGATAAAAAATTAAAAAAAGTTCAAATAATGTGAAAAAACCATTTTAAAGCTTTATAAGGCACTTTTTTTCATTTTTAATGATTTTTTTAAATTTCAGCCAAAATAGTTTTACTTTTAAATTTATTTTGTTTCCAGTACGATAATCACTTATTATACTTTTAAAACTCATTTAATTGAAATGATTTGAAAAAAAATATAATTTTCTTAACCAACGCATAAATCTGGGATAGTTTTTTTTGCCTTTTTTATTTTTATTTTTAGTAAAATAAATAAATTATTAAAATTTTAAAACTTATTTAATTGAAATGATTTAGAAAAAAGTATAATATTCTTAACCAACGCATTATCTGGAATAATTTTTTTTGCCTTTTTTATTTTTATTTTTTGTAAAAAAAATAAATTATTATATTTTTTAAAGTCATTTAATTGAAATGATTTGAAAGAAAAAAGTATAATTTTCGTGACCAACGCACTATTTGAGTTTTTTTTTTTTTGCCTTTTTTTGTGTGTGGGTCTTTCAATTTTTTTTGAATTTTTAAAATTTTTTTTACTCTAAATCTTTTTACCTTTTTTATTCATCATAATAAAATAAATTTAAAAGTATAGCTGTTTTGACTGAAATTTAAAAAAATCATTAAAAATTACAAAAAAATGCCTTATAAATCTTTAAAATAGTTTTTTTTTCACCTTATTTGAACTTTTTCTAATTTCTTATCAATTTTTTTATTTTTTTAATTTTTTACATGAAAAAAGAAATAAGTGTGCTCGTTTGAGCTAATCTTATAACATTTTACTATACTCGTTTAAGTTAATGTTAAAATATTTTTTAAATTTTGATAAAAAAAATATTAATTTTTAACTTTTTAAAATTTTTGGTTAAAAGCTTTCACTTTCTTTGAGTCATCTTGATGAGAGAAATTAGAAAGTAAAATAGAATTTTGAATTTTAAAAAATCAACAACATTTAATTTGATATAATAGAACTGATATATTTAAAAAATTATTAGAATAAGATTATATCAAAATAAATATTAAAATAAGGTTAAAAGGATAGTAGTTAAGCTCAAATCAAAATTCATAATTATTTGTACTTAAAAATTATGTAATTAAGAGAATATTGTAATTAGATAATTTTCGCTGCTTATTAAAATTGGATTACAACAGGAATAGATTTAAAATAATTAATTAATGTAAAATTCTAACATGAATAAATTTAAAATTTATTAGGCTAAAACTACATCAAGATTAGTTTTAGAATATGAAAGATTTTATATCAAAATAAATATAAAAAATAGTTTGAAAGGATAACAATTAAAATTCACATTTCGCAGTTATCCAATTTAAAATTTATTAGTATTATGACAAGATAAATACACATGGACAATATTATTATATTTAAAATTTTGAACAACAATTTGTGTGCTTTTTGAATTTGAAAAACATAATCTAAATTCAAGATTATAAAATACTTTTATATGTAATTTTGACCAAACTAACTTGTAACTCATAATTATATTTTCCCTTTTAAATATTGTAAAAAATTTAAAATATTGAAAAAATTAGAGTAATATTTTCAAATTCAAAAACCTAAAATCTTTTTGTTTAAAGTTAATCTCATATGACATATGTGATTATTTAAAATAAATTATGGAAAATTTTGATATTATTTTAAATTGCATAAATAAAAAACGAACCGTACATGTTTTAAAACATAGTATCCAATAACATTATGGTACAATTAATGTATTATTTCATTTAAATTTTAAATTACTTTTGAAAGTAACTTGAATCTCTAAATCTTTTTTGATTGTGTGCGTTTAAAATATAAATATCCAAACAATAAGATAAGTAATCAAAATTACTAATAGGATAACAACAGACTGGCCCATTTGGCATGCCTTGCTTATAAGCAAGTTTGACGAAGTTGACTTTTTCGTCTTTAGTGAACTTTTTTTATTATTTAGTCAAAATTTTATACTTTTTAGATTCCTTTCATTAAGACGAGTCGAAAAAATAAAAAATTTTGATCAAAATATAAAAAAAGTTTAAAAAAGACAAAAATAAGCAAAAAATAAATAAAAATGTCAAATCAGTAAATAGTAAAGTAAAATAAGCAAATAAGCCAATAAGCAAGGCATGCTATCCAATAAGATAATAAGATAATATTAGGATAAATGTAATCTATGATTTTAAATTTTAATTAGACTAATAACATTTTATTTTATATAATAGTATAAATTTGTAAAGGCTTACAAATAAATAAAAAATAAAAAACAAAGCTTGAACTTTACGGTATTTACTCAACACAATTATTATCGTTTGTTTCCTGAAAAAACCCATTAAGTAGCAAAAAGAACCATTACAAAGACTTACTATTTTATGACAAAGCATAACTACAATTAGTTTTTTTTTTTTCACAGGACCAAAATTGTAGTTATGCTTTGTCATAAAATAGTGAAAAATTTTTTTTTTACCTCGGTCCATATCTACTTAAATGTGTCTCTGAATCCTCTTTTAATTAAAAAAATACATTCGTCTTCTGTAATTCTTGCGCAACTGCATTCAAAGCAAGATATATATATATATATATATAATTAATTTCAGATTGAGCTTCATTTATTTTTTAATTAGAAAGTGTTTACATATACGTATGAAACGTTTTGGAAGGAATAACAGATGAAGGGAGGAAAAGATAAATAGGTGTTGTGAGAGAGTAGGAGATGAATATGAAACGTTTTGGTAGAGATACGGGAAAGTGGTTAAATTCAATCTGATTTTTAAAATAATGCAGGAAAGTGGTTAAATTCAATTTGATTTTTAAATTTTATTTAAACTTATCTTTATCGCCAATAGATTAGATAGGCCGATCAAAATTTTAATTTTCATTCAAATAATTTATCCTTAACAAATTCAAAAAAAATTTATCATTGTCCAATTAGATTTTGACACATAATTTTAAATGTTTAAGAAAATTTAAATTTTTAGAAATTCAATATGAGAGATTGGGAGTTAAAGAGATCATAACGTTTTGTTTTATATATTGTATAGATATGTATATATGTATATATTATGACCTTGTTTGCCAATCGACTTTAAGTTAGGCATTTTAACTTTTTGCTCAAGGCTTTAAAAGACAAAAAGTCTCATTTAGCAACTCAAATGCTTTTGCCTTTGTTGATTTTTATATAAAATTTTTATATATTTTTTAAAAATATCATAATTTTTATTATACATATTTATTTTTTATAAAAATTATATTTTTAATATCTACTCGTTAAGATCTATCAAACAAGATCTATATTAAATATAAAATTATTTTTAAAAAATTTTTAAAAATTATAACAACTTTAAACTAAGATTTTTGTCGTGTGGCTTAAAACCACTTTAAGCCAAAATTTTTAGCTTATTTTCTTTTGTCTTAAAGCTATTTTATGGTTTATTAAATGAACTTTTTACTTATTTAACTTAAAATGACTTTAAACAAAAAAAAACTTAATTTAAAATCGATAGACAAACAAGGCTATGATTCCTCCAAAAAAATCTTAATTCTCATTGGCCACAAAAAAAAAAAAATTCAACACAAATGCCAACTCTCAGAAGCCAACACCAACCTCACAATCCTCCAATAATCCTTCCAAAAAAATCACTCTCTTCCTTTTAGAGCCTCTCTTTTTTGAAAAATTATTGGATATGTAATATTAGGTATTTTTATAAATAAAAATATTTAATGTATATTAAATTGATCATTTTTATCTCTTATTTTACCAGCAAAAATGGATAAATATTATTCCATCAATAGTATTTTCTGCTACATAATTAGATATGAGTATTACATAGATAATGACAAATCAATTTTATTTGAGCTAATTTGTGTAGTTTTTGCTTATTTTCTTTCTAATTTTTTTTCTTCCTTGAATTGTCTCCATTAGAAAAAAATGAAAATATAAAATTGTTTTAATCAAATGATAAAAAAAAACTCACTAATAACTAAAATAAATAGCATAAAATTTAATTTATTGACTTATGTTAATTATCTTGTTTTTCTAATTTTTATTATATTTTTAATCAAAAAAATTAATTGTTCTTTTCATCTCAATAAAATGAGTCTGAAAATTTACTAAAAACAAAAATAAATGACTAAATAAATAGATCATTAATATTCTAAATAAAACCATGATACTCCTAAACTAGTGAATAATTAGTCCTGGCCTCTCATCTTTTTTCCTCTCTCTTAACAGCATCCATCAAAACGTGAACTAAACCACACAATATGGAATCCAATCTCAGGCAACGCGTAAGCTGAGTTAGGTTACAAAAGAGATATGAGAAATTTAAAAATTGAATTAATTTAATTTTTATAGGTTGAATTAATTCAAATTTTACATGTAATTAATTTGGTCTTACGTCTCAAAAAAAATAATTTGATAATATTAATTCGATTTTTGGGTTAGTATGGGATTAACCCGAACCAACCCAAAAACTATATATATATATATATATATATATATAAAGAAATAAAAAATATTAATCACTAGATTACATATATAATTTTTGTGAGATTCATATAAAAAAATAAAAAATTTCAAACTTTACAAATTAGAAAAAAAGAGTCATTAGATTAGATAATTATTATTAATTATTATTTATTTGTTATATATCATTTATTTTTATGAATTTTTTTATTAAATATTTGTCAGTTTTTTTGCTAAATAGATTGTAAAATAATTATTTAAACTTTTATTTCGTATTTTTATTATAATGTATAAGTCTTAACTTTTATTTATTATTTATTTTAAATTTCTAAAACTTATACATAGTGATTTTTTCATGTGCACAAAATAATTTTTAAAATTCATGAAACCGTGGTTTTAAACCGTACTAACCCGATTTTTATTAGTTTAGTTTGGTTTGGTTCTACAATATGATTGGATTAGTTCTGGATTCAAAAAATTAAAATCGATAAAAATTAATTCGGTCCTAAATTTAGTACGAAACCAAACTGAACCGACCCATGTACACCCATTCGCTGAGTAATCATTTTATATTCATTATGGCCGATTGTCTACTGCATTAAAAGTTAATTTTTTTTTATTTTTTTACATTTTTAGTTAAAAAGTTAAATTAGATTTAAAGTAGATTGTTTGGTAACTTAGCTTTTCTAAAATTAATTGTTTGGGTAAAAAAAAAATTAATTTTTTTGTTTAAAATTGACAATTTTACCTTTCTATATATTTAATATTAACAATTATATGTAACTAGTAATAGTAGTAAATAAGTTATAAATAAGTAGTATTATTGTATTTTAAAAATGATAGAAGTTTGTGTTTTAATTTAACTTTTTTTTATTTTTTAACTTTTCTGCTTTTTTACTAAACGAACAACATTAGCTTTTTGACATTTTTAGCCAAAAAGTTAGAATTACCAATCAGGTCATACGTGGCATTATTTATCTAGTACTTTTATTTAATAACGAAGTAAAAATATTTTGAATAAAAGAATGTATCCTTACCTATGTTGGATAAATAGAAGACAAAATTAACTCATTTACATCAAATATTTTTATTTATCGATAACACTACGCATCAATATTTCGTGGAGCACTATATGGCATTATCGATGTAATGCTTTCATTTAATGACGAAGCAAAAAAAAAAACTCTATGTAATACAATGTAACTAACTATCTTTGTTGGATAACGGTATAAAATATAAATCTGACATCACCAAGTTACGGTCTTTTATCTGACTTTAACATTTTTTTAAGAAAAAAAAATAAAACTGTGTTCAGGACTTTAACATTTTTTTACGAAGAAAAATAAAATTGTGTTCAGAAATAATTTTCGAATAAAAATAACTCACTTAATATATATTAAATATTTTTATTTATCAAAAATGCTATGTGATATCACTTTCGTTGTGATATTAAATATAATAATAATTTGCCACGTACGCAAGTCACTTGCCATAGAACAAAATATGAAGGGCGACGTGTAAACTATACTCCCACCCGTTTCCTCCACTTTATCATTTTCCGAACAACCCACCAGCAGAAACCACGATGAACCATCACATAATTTCCAACCACTCCGGCCTCCAGATTCCGCCGCTTCCATCGGAGCTCAACAAATCTCTTCCTTTTCCCTCCGACGACGTCGTTGACCAACTCTCGACAGAAACTCCATGTTTAACAACCGCCGCCGCCGCCGACAACGATCGGAGTGGTTTGCAAGTTCCGCCTTCAGATCCCCGCCGGTCGGGTCAGGAAGAAGATGCGATGATTAGACGACGACCTTGGCCGGGCCCAGAGGAGGAAGTTGAGGTTGCGAGCACCGCCGGCGATGCGGCCGCGGAGGTGAACGGACGTGAGAGGCTGAAGAGACACCGGGTGGAGGTGGCGGGTCGGGTCCCGATTCCGGAGATCTGGGGTCAGGAGGAGCTGCTCAAGGATTGGATAGATTGCTCTGCGTTTGATGCTTCGTTGGCGAACAGTAAGATAATGTCAGCTCGGGCGGCCATGCGCAACGTCGCGACTGCAAATGGCTCCTTAAATCACTTATAATTTCTTTCATGATATTTGTTAGTACGTGCAACAAATTTTTTTAATTTTTAAAAACGATGCATTTATTAGATAAAAAATCAACGCGAACGGTACCCTTTCTGTCTTAATTGGCCAGATCATGCTTTTGGCACAGTTACTTTTAAAAAACTAGAATGCTCAAATCAAGTCTACGTTATGGATACATTAGCATGTGATAATGTCATATGATTTCACTCTTATTTTGTTAGTCTTCCGAATCGAAGAAATCAAAGGGTATTCATATTTCAAAGTTAGAAGTAAAATTCTTTAATTTATGAACGGTGGACAATTGAAAAACCATTTGCCAGTTGGACTTAACCATACAACGCCATGAGATTACCCTATAAAAAGAGCAACTCGTGACTCTATATATATATATGTGGAGAAGGAAGAGCCAAAGTTGGTTCTAGTTCTAGTTGATTAAGGATAGAGAACATGTGTTAATTTGATTCTATAGTTTTGGATATTATATTTGGTTATCACATTTTGAATGTGATATGATGTTATATTTTATATATGATATTTATATCATTTGATGAATTTATTATTTATTTTTAAATATTACATATGAAATGTGATGTGATGGCCTAATATAATCTCCAAAATACGACTACCATTGTGGTTCGGCACTCATTTTAAACTTACATATACGGGAGTAGTGTAACAGGTTGTTTTTATTCGGTTTCATTTGCTTTTTTTTAAATAATTAATTTCCTTTGTATTTGGATTAAGAATCAGAAGTAGTTCCAGTGCATTACGAATGCAGGGTTGTTTTTTCTAAATATTTTGTGATTTATGTTTGGCTAAGTTTTTTTGTGAGATTTTTTGCTTAAAAGCTTTTTAAAAAGCTTACTTGTTTGGTTTCAGTTGACTTTTTTTATATATTCTTATATTTACTTTTTTATAAAAAAAAAACAAAAAAAACAAAAAAAATTACAAAAAAAAAAAAAAAATTAGTCCAAACACAAGGGCATTGGATTCATACTTACGCTTTGGTGGACTTTTTTTTTTCTTTTTTTGTTGTGTTTAAAAAATTTAGAGCCTACTTGTTTAAAAAATTTAGATCTTTTTATAATTTTGGAGCCTATTTGTGATGTTTAAAAAATTTAGTTTTAAAAAATTTATTTTTGATTTTTAAGTTATAATATTTGAAATAATAATATAATTTTTCTTTATCTTTTATCAGGGCACCTCCAAGTGTTATTCGGGATTTTCAATTGAACACCCTCAATTTTTTTTAATTATATATATATTTGTATTTGTATTAATAATTTAAAAGTTTGAACACCCTTACAAAAGGCTTGAACACCCTAATTAAATATTTAAGCACTCAACAAAAAAATTAACAACTAACCTAAATATTTAAATACCCAATGAACTATTACACTTTTAATTTTTGTTTGATCTAAAAGTAAAAGACTCCAATCCCCACACTTTTTAAGATATTTGCATAGAAAGTAATAAAAAAAAATTTGCTTTGCCCTGTTTGGGTGGTTGGCTTATTCGCTTATTAGCAAATAAACCAAATTTCATTTAAACAAGGTCGTTTGGGTGACTTGTGATTTATTTACTTATTTGGCTTATAAGCCACTTCGTTTGGCTTATAAATCAGTTTATTTGGCTTATTTACTCACCCAAACCAAGCTTATTTGGCTTATTTGCTTATTTTCTTATTTTTTGCTTATTTTCTTATTTTTTGCTTATTTGATTATTCAAACGACGTAACTTATTTTTTTAGCTTATAAGCCAAATAAATTATAAACCAAATTACCCAAACGGGCCATTTATACTAACTTCCATTGGAATTTAAGGAAAAACAAGAACCAACCACGAATATAAACCGACGCATGCAGGTCGCAACTTCACACGGAAAAGGAACTAAAACTTTGGAAGCGTCGCAGCAACAAATCAATGGCGGAGATAGAACTCAAAGGATTATTAAGCATCCACAAATTAAATTAGTTGACTGTGTACCTGAAAATTATTTTTAGAACCGTTACTATTTTTGATAATAGAAATGTCTTTTTAATTGAGAGTATTATAGTTATTTTATTTAAAAAATTTAGAGTGTTTTAAATGTTTATAGGATTTTATTTCCTTAAAAAAAAGTAAAAAATTTAGTGAGTTTTTTAGAGATACCAAACAATATAACTTAAACGTTAGGCTTTTTTTATAATAAAAAATAGCTTTTTAGATAACCCAAATAGGACCTAACTGTTTCCTATATGTGTTTTTTTTCTCTCTTCTAGTGTTCTTTGTATTACTAGTCTAAAGGGATATACCTTTTTTTTAAAAAAATTTAAAAGAAAACAAATGATAACAAAATTTGATGAAAAATTAAACAAAATAAGATAAAACGTTTAAAAAATCTAATTAAAAGTTTTTAAGTGACTTTTTTCATCTTAGAATTTCTGTCCTTTTAGGAGCTTCAAACTTTTATTCTAATTTTTATAATTTTTAATTTAGAAAATTTTAGAAATCTGTAATTGGTTAATATATTTTCTACTTAAAATAAAACTTGATATTCAAAATTTTTTGAAAAGAAAGTAAAATGAAATTCTCTTAAAAGGATTTATACCTACTAAACGGAGTTATAAATCTTAATATTTAAAATTAAAATATAATTTTTTTAAAGAGACTTATACTACCAAAACGAGTTCCTATTTCCTTTTAGATTTAAAATATTCCTACGAAACTTTAAAAGAATATTTTTTTAAAAAAATTCATACCTATCAAAATGAGATTGACCTAGAACTATACTATATACTAGTATAAACCCGTGCTATGTACAGGATCTTAATAACAAAAAAAAATTATAATTTTAATACTTCTTTTTGTTTATTTGAAGATTTTCACAATTAAATAATTATTAGAGAATAAGAGTTAAATAATTATTCTAACCAAGAAAATACAAAATACAAATACTTGAATCTTTTTTTTTTTCTAATTTTTATACCTATACATACCACTATATGACTACAATAGTTAACTTCGAAATATTAACTAAATTAGTTTTAATTATATATTAATCACATAAAAATATATTTACCAATACTTGAAAATGATATTATTTTAGAATTTTATATTTTTAACAAATTTAAATAATTCTAAAAACGATGGAATGTGATAATCAATATGATTTTTGAAATGATTTTAATTTCAAAAATTAATTCATTTGATAGGTTATCCAAATGAATTTTTTAAAATATTTTCAATTTTTCAATTCAAGAAATGTAAAATCGTGGGACAAGTTAGCTAATAAGATCTCCTAAAAAAAATTTTAAAATTTAAAATAAAGAATATTCAATATAATGTTTTCTAAAAAATTAATATTAAACAATTTTAAAACTATTATAGAAAAATCCAGTTAGGTTCATCTCTTATGCATTGATTCATTTTTGAAGATAATCTAAATATTATATTTTAGAACTATTAGTTGTATGTGAAAAAAAATAAAAAAAAACAGCTATAAATTTGTGAGGCTCATATTCTTTAAATTGTAATTAATTTAAATTGTATCTGCACTTAGGTATTTACTTGAATCTCTTAGTAGCATGGATAGCATAATTGAACTTAATTCATCAATATCAGTATTTTTTGATGCCAAGATGCAATGCTCCTTCAAATAAGAACTGTCATTGTATCTCCCACACATTAATACTTCTTAATAGGAACATTTTTATTTCGGAACTAATTCAAATTTAAAGTCTTAGGTAGTCATAATTAATTTAGTTGATTAATTAATAAGGTAGATTCCTTTTTTAGTGTTGAGATATCCAATTAAATATTTTATAAATATTTTTTAATTCTAAATTCTAAAAAATTAAGATTTGTATTTTGGAGCTCACAGGACGCTTCTCACGAAAATTTTCTTTTCGTTAATATATAAATATATATATATTAACGTAGAACATTTGTTTACCCATGATAGCTCCGCTAAAACTAAATCCTCAAAGTAAATATCATCGTCATCCTGTTTGTTATCGAGAGGTGAGAACTTGTGAAAATGGGACATAGCGGGGCAAAAAAAATAATCAATCCCTAATTATACTGAATATTATGTAATTAAATTGGAAATAACTAAAGAAGATGAAATTGTCAGGATTAGACTTCTCCATACTTTTTTTTCTACTAAATTCAAATTGTTAAAAATAATTCTCTCTTTATTCATTAATATATTCCATAGTAATCAAATATTATAAAAGTAATTTTATAATAAAATGTATCCTTCATTGTCTGATTAATAATTCCCAGTATAACTAATCTCCCATAATTCTATTCATAATATCATATCTAATCATTTATATCATCTCTCTATATCCCATTTTTTTTTATGCTATCAGCAAATCAATCCTTATTAAAATAATCTTGCAATCAAACGTGCCCGTTAGGTTCATGCCCATTAAGTTCTGGTCAGTTGTCAAGAAAATTGTACAAAAAACTAATTCAAAAAAAAAGTTAAAGAATA
>JAULJZ010115203.1:0-11404 GCA_032270985.1 Heliamphora pulchella
AATTATCCTCTTCTCCTCGCAACCGCACCGCTTAACCTTTTGATATGTCGGATCCGAAGACCCACTGTACAGATTTGGCATAATCAAACCTATAAACAAAGCACACGAGGGGGAACTCCTCAACCTAAATTCGGACGTGATTTTCATATGCTGATTATCGATCATCGATATTGTTGATCTAATGGAGGAAATCTCAACCATTGATGACTCAAAGTACTGTACATTATCTAAACACAACCAATCAATCACTTCGGGATTAAGAACTCGTGCAATGCATGATAATACGGGATGTGAATCAATTTATATAGACAGTATAGAATTGATCATCCCGTTGATCCTGCTCAATACACTCCAAGTGTACTAACACATCGAGTTCGAATATCGAATTCCTGAAACCTGAATTCGATCTGTTCGACCTAGCCAAGACCAGCTACTATAACGATGTACTCCAATCGTACCAATGGAATGTCCAGGTCCATTGCGATTATGAGCCTACATGTATAATCTGTCAAAACCTTTGACCCGATCTTCCGTGCAGCACGCACCGAGTCAAATACTGGACAGAATATACAGACTATGCATTTATCTATCACAAACAAAAATATGAAACCATAAATGCAAAATCATCTCAAATGTTTCTCATTAATATGCCAGGGATCCAGAATAAAATACATAAAAGCATGACTTTTCAGTATACATTCCCAACAATACGAATGATTTCTACCTTGTATTGTGCTGAAATAAAGGATGAAAGTTTGACGATGAAGCTTTCTTGAAGAAGAAACCAAAAAATCACACAAAGACTTCTTTTCTCCCTTATTCTTTCTTCTTCTTCCCGCTTTCTTTCCCATTATTGTTCTCACACTCTCTCTATATCTCATTCCGTGTTAGCCGACTGTCAGTAGAGGAGATTACATCTCAATTGACTGCATTGGGCACTCTAAAGCAGAATAGTGTAGCAGAAAGAAGGAATATGCCTCTTATATAGATGGTTAGATCTATAATGAGTGAATCAGAGTTATCCGATTCGTTTTGGAGACTTGCATTAGGAACAATAACTTACATTCTAAACTTGATACCTTCTAAATCAGTACCTACTACTCCCATAGAATTATAGAACGGGTGCAAACCCAATCTAAAATATATTCAGATTTTGGGTGTCCAACACACATGCTGAAAAAAAACACAGATAAGTTGAAACTAAGAACATAAGTCCATTTTTTTATTAGATATTGTAGGAAAAAGAAGGGTGGTTATTTTATAATTTTAAAGATTAGAAGGTCATTGTCAATACTAATGCCCAATTCTTTGAAGATGATTACGTAAAGGACCGCAAGCCCAAAAGTAGGAATGTTCTGAAAGAGCTAAGAGAAAATATCAGTAGTATAGGAGAAGTGCCACAAAAAAGTGTCATTGATATCCGTTGTATTGCTAGGATTATCAGGACATGTGCAAATCTTAAATCAGATCAGGGTGATACCATTGACATGCCGATTTCACAACTAGAGCAGCATATGGAAGATGGTGCACAGGGTTCAAAATCAGCACAACATGTTACTACTTGTACACTGACACAAGTAGTGGCTTGTCGAAATGGGATGGTTGTTCGTCAACCTAATTGGTATATCTTTTTATGAGAGTCTTTTGATATAATTTCAGGAGAACTAGATACTAAACCATGTAATTACAACGAAGCACTCCAAGATAAAGATGTAAAACTTTAGCAAAGGGCTATGAATTTTGAGATGGAGTCTATGTAGTCTAATCAAGTCTAAAAACTTGTAGAACCACTAAAGGGATAAAACCCATCATATGCAAGTGGATCTATAAGAAGAAGAGAGGAGCTGAAGGAAAGGTGAAAACCTTCAAAACTAGACTTGTAGTAAAAGAGTTTACTCAGAAAGAAGGGATCAATTATGAGGAGTCCTTTTTACCGGTAGTTATGCTTAAGTCTATATGTATTCTCTTATCCATTAAAACTCATTTCGATTACAAAATTTGAAAAATAAATGTCAAGACAGGTTTCCTTAATGGAAGTCTTGACGAGTTTGATACAATCATACGAATTTATAGCAGAAGGCTAGGAGCACATATTGTGCAAGCTTAAGAGATCTATTTATGGACTTAAGAAAGCATCTAGGTCTTGAAATATTCAGTTTTATTCGGCCATTAAGTCTTATGATTTTGATCAAAGCCTTGACTAGTTCTGTGTGTACAAAAAGCATGATAAAAGTGTGGTGGTGTTTTTAGTGTATTACATTAATAATATCTTGCTCATCGGAAACGATGTGGGGGTGTTATCTTCCATGAACGTATAGTTATCCGGCTAGTTCGATATGAAAGACTTGTAAGAAGCCAGTCACATCATCGGGATAAAGCTTTTTTGAGATCGAAAACAGATAATGTTGGACTTATCACAAGCTACTTATATCGATGCAGTTATTGGTCGTTTTAGCATGTAGGATTTCAAGAAAGGGTTTTTCCCTTTCAGGCATAGAATCATTCTATCTAAAGATCAACGTTCTAAGACAGCTATTGACATAGAGAAGATGAAGCTAGTTTCTTATGCTTCGGCCGTAGGAACTCTCATGTATACTATGCTTTGTACTAGACCCGACATCTATTTTGCTATTGACATGGTTAACAGATATTAGTATAATTCAGGGTAAGAGCATTGGACACTAGTAAAATATATAATCAAGTACATGAAAATGATTAGGAATTATATGTTGGTATACCAGGCATATAGTCTAGTACCTTTGGGGTACATGGACTCAAATTTTCAATCAGATAATTCTCAAAAGTCTACCTTAGGATATGTGTTTACCACGTGAGGTGGAGCCATAAGTTCGAGAAGTATCAAGTAGTCTTGCATTGCTGATTCTACCAGGGTGATCGAGTACATGACAGCTTCTGACGCAGCCAAGGTGGCAGTTTGGCTCAGGAACATCCTGCAGAATCAGGATGTGGTACTTTCAGTACAGTCGACTATTACACTTTATTGTGATAATAGCGGAGCAGTTGCCAACTCGAAGGAACCAAGAGCCCAAAAGAAAGAAAAGCACATCAAGTATAAATATCACATAATATGAGAGATTATATAGAGGGTGACGTTGCTGTGACCAAGATTGCATCAGTAGACAATCTTGTAGATTCTTTTATAAAGTGATTACCAGCTAAGACTTTTGACAGTCATGAAGAGGGCATCAGAGTCAGATGTATGACAGCATTATTTTGAGTATAAGTGGGTGATTATCGGGGTTGTATACTAAAAATCATGATTTTGATTTTAGTATTTAATTTTATTGTCATAATAAAAATGATTTTTTTACTTTATGAGAATCTTAAGGAGCAATGTATGCGTTACATTATTTTTTAATATTGTGCATGTGTGTCTTTTATTCTATATAATATTTAATCTGGTATATAGAGTTCGGTTTACACATAGAAAATCAGATTATCAGTTTTTGTAGAATATAAGTTTTTGGTTCTTAGTCTTAGATGGAATTGGACACACCATCGGAACGACTGCAGCCCAATATTTTAGTAAATTTGTCTTCATTACGGGGAACGATAATTGTCTCGATATTTGTTCTGACTCATTGTACTAGTACACTTTGTATGTATTGAACATGACTGCATTTGGGTAATTAACTCTATACTAACTATATAAATTAATTTACACCCCATGATTATTATGATTGCTTATTTTCTTAATTCTGAAATAATTATTAAACACGTATATTTAATAAAGAGTACGATCTTTTACGAATTTATAATCCCGGTAAATTGGATAACAACGTTAAATATATGGTGGATATTAATTATTAACGAAATCCATGTTCTATGATCAGGATTGATGATACTCCCTTAAGAAAACTTATAAGTTTTGACCGAGCCAAACCCTTCAGGTGAATTTTTTAGTCGGGCTTGTCAAATAAAGTAAGTGGAAGGTCTGAATGATTTTTCAAAGAAGTTGATTAAATATAATTGTCAGTAATTTAATTTAATCGACAGGTATCTGCAATCTTAACGTGGGGAGAATAAATAAGCATTTACTAACAAGAGCATTAATATTTCAATTTCGAGAATAAGGCTATGAGTGCAATTATAATTCTTTAGTGGAATGAATTATAATTTATATTTTTATGACATTACTTTTAGGTTGAGGTAGGATTTCATAATTACATTAGGAGCTTACGCCTCATTTACTCCACAGATCCCTACTATAGTCTATTTATATGTAGTTATAAATCCTAAATTGATAATTTAGTTAGTTGGCTAAGAGGTTAGGGTTTTCACGTATTTGAAAACCTAAGTTTAGTCAACAAGGGTTTTAAAGAACACGAAGAACGTAACCCGCACTACAATTGTGTTTTGCATTATGGAATGCAGCAAAAGGTTTGATTAGGAGAGTTGGCTTCAAGTCAAAAATTGTGGCTACTTATTAACTGAAGTTTTTGGTAACAAACGGAATCAGTCCAACCAGCCTTCGATAGGATAATTCTAAACTAACTTTAGGAGTTATACCGGGTTTTATTTTTGATTGTTTGATATCAAAAGTTTTAATCTATAGCCCTTTTTGATACTTGCCCGTCTAGATTGATTTTTAACTCAAATCATAGACAAGATCTTAGGATCTTGATTTTTAGCCCCAACATTGCTTGCTTGAAATGATTTAATAAAGGATTAGTGGTCACGTTTGGCTTTTGCGCAGCGGTTGATGGTGAGATCATTTTGTTGTATATGAGGTCTTCAATCACATAACGAAGCCTTAAATAGCTGCCAGTTAGGTGTCGATGACCTTGATAGAGGTCACAGTATTGGGATGGATTATACTTTGGTGGCAAGGAACTAAGTAGTGGGGTTGGTTCCAAAGGCTTGATCAATCCTTTCTCTGTGAGGCAGCTCAAAGCACTGGTTATTGAAATGGTGAATGGTGTGCGGTCTTTCTAAGCATTCTCAGTTTTGTCGGTTGGCTATTCTTGATTGACGGTTCAAATTGGTTGGTTCGGTTAGGCTGCAGATTTAGAAGATTGACCTGGTAGGGTTGTGTTACAAGGTTTGCTAAGGTTATCGATGGATTTTGACTATTACTAGGATATAACCTTCTCAGTTTTGGGTTCGATTCTAACTTCTCAATGTCCCTAGACTAGATTGCATCTTCAATTTGAATGCCTATGTCAAACAACTGCTCGAAACTGGAGATCAATTGAGTGATGAGGTACCTCTTTAGTGGGGATGGAGGGTACTTAACCATGATCTTAACTTGTTCCTTTTGTGTCAATTAGTTGGTCATTTTAGTAGCCTTTCCACTCCACTTAGTCAAGAAGTTCCCAAATGACTCCTTACATTCTTGTCGGGTAGTCTCTATGTTAGCCCAAGGGCTTTTTAATTAGATTTTGATAATTTTTATAATTTCTTTTCTTAGTTAATTTAATTTAAAAATATTATATTTAATTATTTTCAAAAAGATAAGTGTTGACACTTCATGACAAATGAGTTGGCACCTTATGCCATTTGTGCTAACAATTTGCAACAAATGTGTTGACACTCAGTGTTCTTGTGAAGAATGTTTTGTGTCGACACCAATTGATAATTAAGTCAACATCTTAAGACAAAGTACGCTTGAAATTTTTAAGTGTGTCGACACCATTGAAGTTTAGGGTTGACACCTTAACTAATTTGCTTAAGATGTTTCAGGAACTCAAATAAGTCGACACCAAATAATTTTTGGTCAACACCTCTAGTATTAGATTAGGATTCATTTTGGGTCGACACCAAAGCATTTTGAGTTGAAACCAAATGATTCTTCGGGTTCCAGGATTCGAATTTTACAGGTCGACACCAAATTCACACGAGTCAACACCTAAACACTCTTTAGGAAACAAAATGAGTCAACACCAAAGAGAAATGGGCCGACACTAGAGCTACAAGCTATTTCCCGACTCTAAGTCAAAAGGGTCGTCACCAACGATTTCTAAGTCGACACAAAGGTTCCTTTCAAAAATAAGAGTTTTGGGTCGACACCAAACAAAATTGAGTCGACTCCAAAACAACCAAGACTGCTTGAGATTTTCTGAGTCGACACCAAACGAAGATGAGTTGACTCTAAAATTCACGAGGCTGACTGTAATTTCATGAGTCGACACCAGAGTATTTTTGAGTCAACATTGAAATTCCAGTAGTTGTTTTGATAATATGGGTCGACACCAATGAAAATATGAGTCGACACCGATGTCTCACCTAGAAAACTATAAAAATGTTGAGGTCAACACCAAATGTTCTATGAGTTGACACCACTGTGTGGGTGAGAAAAATAAAAAAATAAGGTCGATACCAACAAAAAACTGAGTTTACACAATCACTTGAAGAACCAAGCCCTAGATATTGTGTCGACACAAAAAGACTTTGAGTTAACATCTGCGATGAATTTCAAATCTCACGCTGGTTTCAACAGTAAGATTTTAGAGCATTAATTACCTCCACCAACCCACCAACAATCATTTATTTCAGATGGTTATATGAGGAGTTAATTTTTGGAGTTTTAAATCTTTGGCCACTATTCTATTACTTGTATTGAAAGCTCAAAATCTTCAAAATAGCATTTGCTACTGATAACTCCTCCAACCGATTCTCACACTCTTTTACTCATTTATTTTTAATCATCTGTAAAGAGTGTTAGTTAGTGAATCTTTGATTCTCTCACATTTTATTGTAATAGAGGGTGAGTCACTTTTGATCCTTTAAGGGAGTGAGTGAACTTTTTAAAGAAGAGCTCAAGAGAGATTAACAAAACAGGAAATTATTTTATAGAATCTTCTTGAGGCTGTAAAAAGCTTTTGAATGCGCTTGTGAACCATTCGATCCTAGTGAATATTCTTAAAAGTAGTCTTGAGGTGTGGATATAGGCTTAGAAGAAACCGAACCACTACAATTGTTAGTGTCTAGTTCATTTTCTCTCTCTCTAACCTCTTTTAATTTTCTACTGTCATATATATTGCTATATTTGTTTGAAAATTAAAAGGTTTTTGAAAAAGTTTTTGAAATTGTTATTATTGTTTTAAAACCCAATTTACCCCCCTCTTGGGTTTCTTGAACTAACTCTCTAGTTCTCAGGTGGTCATGTCCAACTGAACGTTATAGCTATACTGACTGACAAATATAGTGGCTATGCCCTCCCATGTCCTAGTCTTCGTGACATCCAGAGATAAAAACTATTTTTGTGTAGACCTGGAGAGAGATCGGTGGAATAGTTGGGCTTTCAACTAATCGTTAATTTGCATCAACACTAAGGTACCAACGTACATCCTCAAGCGGATACGTGGATCTTTTATTCCATTGAATTTCTCCATATTTGAAATCTTAAACTTTTTCCGTAACATAGCTTTGGGGAATAAGCACAATCCTCCTACATCTAATGTGTAGTCTTCGACTTCCTTCGCCATTCTTAGCACCTTTTCTATTTTTCCAACTTTATTGGCCAAAACAAACTCTCGGAGTTGAGCTGTATTTTCTTACTCTACCATAACGGGTCGATTGACACGCAAAGGTGCAGTAACTTGGGGGCCCTCCAAACTGGGTTCTCATCCAAAAATTTCTCCCTTACTTTGTTAGCCTAATTTCTATTATGTTGTTCATTGAGCCTTGACAACTAAGCCTGAATCACTTGAATTTGAGCTTGACACTATGTCTGAACCTATTTCTGATGGTCTACTGCCCTCTTTATATTGTTGACACCCCATTTTTGCACCACTCCTCAAGGATAACTAACTTAATTCCACGTATTACCCTTTTTTAAACCAGGGGGAGAAAATGAAAATAATCCACAATAAAAGAACTAGATCATAACCGTTCATTATAGCTGGACCACAGAAGCAACCAAAAGCTGTGAAGGAACTAGAAGCATCTAATGGGATTCACAATATCAGACGCAATGTACGCAAAAACGATAAACTGGCGTTCTAAAAAGTCAAAATGGAAAGGTAATGTTATGTTAAACCCTCTTCTCAGTAGATTAAGACCCAATTTGCCAAGAGCAACATTTCGCGTGTTCAAACGCAAAACATACAAATGACAATTTTGCCCTAGGAGAGCCCGATGACCTGTTTTTAACTGCCTCTCGTATCGAGATTAGGCAAAGAATGACCGTGACCAGTAGCACACCAAGGCCAAGTGGAGTCATTTCTAATCAAATTTGACTTCGATTCGTTGACCCTTTCAATCTATAAATGCAGTACTTGCTGTGACCACCTAGGACAATAAGAACCCCAGAAGGTAATTCCATTTGCTTCTATGTCTAAAACATGGCTCGTATGTCAAGACTCACCTCAAACTGAATTTGTTTGACTAGCACTAAAGTTTGATATTTAGTAAAAATCTCAATCATCATGCCCGCTAATCAATAATGATTTGACAAAAATTGAGTTCATGATCGGCTCCAAAACGTCGAATTTACCTTAGTAATACTCTCCCAAAGATAAGATCGTACATTTTTTATACTCCTTTCTTTTCTGAACTACTTAAAAAAGGGGATCCAATCATTGGATAAAGGGCACGTAGAAAATGGTTCTATAGAGCAGGCTAAGCCCACATTAGATGGTGACACCTGTCAACCGACTTTATAGAGCCGGTCAATCATTACCTATATTAAGGTAAGCCGCCCAGTGCATTGGGCATTCATTCTTCTCGCCTGAAGGCAAAAGCTCCCAAGGCCCCCTTTCATTCTTTTGTCAAGCACTAGTGACCACACAAAGGCATCCATCTGTGGCTAAACATCCCAATCCAAGGATCCAAAGCTTTAAATATGTATAAATATACCTACGGGCTCCCCTTTTGAAATCAAATTCATGTAAGCATGTCCAAACCTTCTATGCCACAGCCAACTGTTATCACTCAAGGCAGCTAAACATTTTATGTCAGTTTAGATAGGTCATTTAGATTGAAAGTGTAAACATTTTTATGCTTATAACCTTCAAAAATAACTTTGTTATTTTCAAAAATAACTTTGTTATCAATTGTACTTTCAATGATACACTTAGAATTACCAAAGACAACTTTGTGGCATTTGTCACAAAACAGACTTATGCTTAAATATCACAAATGATTTTACCCTTGCTATAGTTTCCAAATATCACAAATCCACTATCTTCGGGTGTGAGAGAGGCAAACATTAACTTTTCACCTGTCATGTGTACGTCTTGAGCAAGCACTATTAAGATACCACTTCTCTTCCTTGAATGAGGACTTGAGATACACCAGCAAGCAAAATCAATTTTTGACTTTTAGTACCCAAATTTTCTTAGATCCATTTGAGTTAGTTTCATTTTGGTGTGTTCCCTTTGGAACCCAAACCCTTTTGGTTGCAGCAGCATAATTTTTTCTATGTGTATAGTGTGTGACAGTATGCCCATGTTCATAGCAATGAAAACAGGTAGCATGGGAATTATTTGAAGATGCTTTAACAAAAATATTACTTAGCAATTTTTGTTTTCTTTTAGGTTGATAGCCTATGCCAGCTTTGTCAAAAACACATTTTTGCATACCAAGGATTTTATCCAGATTCTCTTTTCCTAAAGTGAGTTTATGCAAAATTTTAGTAAGATCATCAACTTTGTCAGCTAAAACTTGATTTTCTATTTTCAAAGAGATGACTTGTTTTGACAAAGAATTTTTTTCTTCTTTTAAAAATTCAACATCATTAGTTAGTGTAAAAACCATTTTTTTAGAATAACATTTTTAGCACCAATCTTTCTTAATTCATTGTGTATATTTTCCGAAGCAAGTTGAAGTTCTTCTAAGGAAAAAGAATAATCATTTACCTCACTTTCTTCTTTGGCCAAGAGGCACATGTTGGCAACTTCATTTTCTTCCTTTTTTTTATCTGAGCTGTTATCATCACTTTCTCCCCATGTAGCTAGCATTGCCTTATTGTATCCCTTCTTGTAGTGTTTTTGAGTTAGGGACAGTCAGCCTTCATATGGCTTGGTTTTATGCATTCAAAACAAATAATCTCATCCTTCCTGTGGCTAGTGTCACCTTTGTTTTTGTTTGCTAGTTTCACCTTTGTGATCTTCTCTTTTGAAGAATTTTTTTCCTCCTTGTTTTTTATTTCTCAAAAACCTTATGAATTTTCTTGTGATGAGGGCAATATATTCTCATCACTAAGGTTTCCTCTTCAAATTCTCTCTCTAGGATGGAAGATTTGAAAGTTATTTCTTTCTTTTTCTTGTTGTCTTCTTCGTCATCCTACTTGAGGTTCATCTCATGAGTCATGAGTGACGCAAGTAACTCCTCCAAGCTCAGAGTGGTGAGATCTTTAGCCTCTTGGATAGTTGTTACTTGGCTTCCGAACTCTTTGACATACACTTGAGAATTTTTCTAACCATCTCAACATTAGCATAAACTTTTCCAAGGGATTTTAAACAATTAATAATGTCAATAAATCTAGTAAATATTTTAGAAATAGTTTCATTATGTTTCATTTTAAAAAGTTTATTGATATGGACAAGCAAGCTAATCTTAGATTCCTTGACTTGATTGGTTCCCTCATGGGTAACCTTAAGTCTATTCCATATCTCTTTAGCTGTATCACAAGTAGAGATTTTGTTAAACTCGTTAGGGTCAAGAGAGCAATAGAGTAAGTTCATAGCTTTGGTATTCTTCTGTAATTCTCTTAGGTCATTTATGATGACCCCCTATAGGTCATAGTCAACAGCCTAGATATAAATTTTTATCCTACCTTTTCAATAGTTATAGCTTATTCCATTAAACAAGGAAAGTCTGTTTGTGGACTGACCTTTAGGTTGAACTAGTCCAATACTCATTATCATAGATCTTCTTAGACTATTAAGTCACTAAGCAAGACACCTTCTTTGATAACTCAAGAGGGGGTGAATTAGAATCTAAAATAATAATAACTATTTTAAAAACCTTTTGAAAAACCTTTTAATTTCACAAAAAAAATATAGTAATAAGCAAGAGTAAAAGTGTAGCAGTGAAATTAAATAGATAAGAGAGAGAAAATTGAACCAAACACCAAGATTAATAGTGGTTTAGCTTTTTTCAAGCCTACATCAACTCTTTAAGACTCCCCTTAAGAATTTGCACTATCGACGAATGCTTTACAAGTGCATTCAAAAGTCTTTACAGTCTTAAAGGTGTTCCACAAATAGCCTTATTTTTCTAAACACACTTCAGTTCTTCTTTAAGAAGGTCAGCTCACTCTCTTAAAGGATTACAAGGGTAACTCACCCTTTACAATAAATGAAATTGAATCAGAGATTTACTCCCAATCACTCCTTACAATGATTTGATAGTAAATGAGCAAGGAAGTGAGAGAATTTAGGCTGGAGTACTAAATAAGCCATTAATGATCTTAGAAAAGGATTTTGGATTTTAATGC
>JAULJZ010115214.1:0-11404 GCA_032270985.1 Heliamphora pulchella
CCTAGCCAAGACCAGCTACTATAACAATGTACTACAATCGTACCAATAGAATGTCCAGGTCCATTGCGATTGTGAGCCTACCTGTATAATCTATCAGAACTTATGACCCGATCTTCCGTGCAACATGTACCGAGTCAAATACTGGACAAAATATATGGACTATGCATTCATTCATCGCAAATATAAATATGAAATCACGAATGCAAAAATATCTCAAATATTTCTCATTAATATGCCAGGGATCAAGAAAAAAAACTTAAAAAGCAAGGCTTTTCAGTATACATTCCTAACAGGTACTTGGTCCTACTCCCTTAGCTCGAGCCATGGTACGCTTTGTGGCTTGCACCATGGACCGTGTAACCCGACCTTTGACCGCCCGAATAGGAGTAGCATCAATGACGTTTGGCATAGACACGGTGGCCTAGGCAGTATTGGAGGAAACGACAAACTTGCTACGGGTACCTCGATCATGCTTCCTACTCGAAAGACGACACGTCGTGATAGACTTTAATAAGGGACGAGTAATCACTACTATCGCCTCGGTGGTAGGAAAACGAGAAAAAGAATCTAGGTTCTGCCGCCAATAATGAGAGTAACTCGAGGTACACCGACCTATATGCCCCCGCGACGGAAGCTCGATTACTGGGAGGTGAAACGGAGTGACAAGACTCCCAAGTATAAAAGACTCGAAACTTTCAAGATACGAGACGAGTTTAAAATGTCGTACCGTGGTTCCCTGGTCAAAACTGAATTGGTGCAGCACTAGATCACGGTGATACAAGGAGACGCCAAGCCCATCCTCTGTGATATACGGAAGAGATCCGGGCAGTAACTTGGAAAGTACAGTGAGATGGGAATTCTTGAGGGAAGAGGCAATTTTAAGCGGGAGGTGTTGCGGAGAATCGAAGTAGCAGTGTGGAAAAACCACGCTAATGGGTGCCGAAGTATAAGGTCGAAATGAAAAATCGCTGAGTTTGTTGAAAAAAGAGGAGATGTCTTTAGCAGTACTTTAACCACTCTTCTTGAGTATCAAGGGAAAGTCACTCGGAATCTCCACTGTAGCAGCATGGCCGTCGGCACTGGTAGATTGAATTCTCCTCGTTCCAGTAAAGAGGAGGGGACGGGGGGCGAAACCAAGGAATCTCTCGTATAACACTGCTTGGAGGAATGTACTAGCAACGAACGTGACTATCTCGTATTGGCCTACAGAGTGCTCCATTTTGACCTTCAGGAGATCCAGCCGGTGATAAAGTCTGCCCAAGAAAAGAGGGCTTAAAGGTATATGTACGCCTCGGGCCAGTAGAACGGCTAAGGGAAAGACAAGGGAAGAAACACTATCAGGCGGACTCCCAGGAATAACTAAAGTTGACAAGAAGAAAGAAATAAAGGCTGCCACGTAAAGGTCTATCCCGTAGCCCTCTCCAAGAAATTTAATTTTGTCTCCCTCGTCCCCTGTGCCCTTTTGTTGAATGTCCTTGACGAAATACCTAATCCACAAAGTGTAAGTGGACTTAGTAGAAGAGCGTCGATCATCAAGAGGAATACCATTGTCGTCGAAATGGCTCCCATAGGCGGCAATACTGGTGAGACAAGTACGCAGTCGAGCAACTGTGTCACAATTAGTTGGGGATAGGCTATCCAGATTGAAGACAACGCTTCCCTAGATGTTGAGATGTAGAAGAATGGAAACATCCTCAAGAGTCGGTGTCCATTCACCCTAAGGAGTGATATAGGTGTGTGAATCAACGTTCCAATAGTTAATTAGTGCTTCCAAACGTGAGATACTCCAACAAATGTGCAGTGTGCGCGATAGCATAACAGAAGGCAGGATACCCACGTGGTCCAGAATGGTGAGAAGATCCGCCTCGTGAATGACATCCTCAACCCACTAAGTCCAGCCAAATGTGGGACCCGCAGGAGTTTTAAACCGAAGAAAGGAATACGGATAGTCACCCTGTTTAATCTGGAGGTGAGGAATTGAATCGGGAGTTATCATCTCTGTGTCTTTGGGGGCTACCTCTGCGTAAAGAAGAAGAGGATGGGTGATTGCTGTAGAATGAGGAACGAAGGAGTCAACCGCTCTCTAAAACGTGTTATTATGGAGGGAATAGCATGGCGGGCCTCCAAGTAGGCCTCACGATCACCAATGTTGATGGCGGAGGAAGAGTGAGCAGCACGTAAGGCCTTTGTAACGGAGGGCAGAGGAGTATTAAGAAAGAGATTAGAAAAGGAGAGAATTAGGAAGCTTTGAAAGAGGTGGGGTCGAAATGAGGGCCCAAAGCACTATTTAAAGAGACAAAGACCGAATGCGAAAGGTCGAGGAGCATTAAATGTATCAGCTTAGGGAAGCCAAGGCGATAAGACAGCTTGTAGTCATATGCATGCGCGCAAGATGGCGCGTGTCGCACACGCTAGAAGCGATGTGGTTGAGTTGCTTGCGCCTATACAAGGGCAAACTATAGATGGTTATATGATTCAAACATATGACTTGAATGGGAGGTTCAGGTGGATAGCTCAAATGATTGACCTAAATCAGGTAAATAATAGTGGACGAGTCGATTGAGTAGTCGAACAAAGCGATGACCGAGTGACTCGGAAACCAAGCAGCTCGAGGGGTTGAGTAGCTTGGTTAACCGAGTGAATCAAAGGGTAAGCTGTTCAAGCAACAGGTGACGCGCCTAGATCAAAGGTCGAATGGCTGGGCATGTTTAAGCAGCTCAATGGGTAGGGAGTACCGATGAGAGAAGGTATCTATAAACCCAAGTTATATAGAAGAGAAGCCTCTAGAGTGTATTTTTTTTTCTAGTGAATACTTCAAAGAACTTTATTTGCTCATATGGTTAAAGAAGTCGATCCATTAAAATCCTAGTAGCTCAGGTGATCCGAGCTACTTTACTTGAACTATTCCATTCGAGCTACTTAGATCGTGAATAACTCGACTATCACAAAACGGGTATGAAATAGGCAGTCATCGAAGAACACCAAGGTCCTAACAAGATGTTTTCCATTTAAGTGATCTAAGTCACCGGCGAACCAAGCTGCTGGGCCCCTCGGCGGCTCGATCAAGTTAATGCTATTATTTAAACACCCTAAGACGTATATTTTTCCATAGCGCCGACCATGATAGCGTAGCCTTGATTACGGATAAAAATATTTCATAGTACAAACTGTGAGGTATAGCACAGACTATGATAGTAGCTCTGACTACTTGGTTATATTTCCATGGCACGGACCATGAAGACATCACAGACTGTATTATCACTATGGCGCAAGTCATGAAGGTAGCATAGGCTATGTAGCTCTGACTACCTAATTTTAGTGACCTAGCACAGACTATGTACCTCAGCACAGACTGAAAGAAGGCAAGCATATATAACACAGGCGATCAATATAGATTCCTTTGAGAATCGAAAGATTGTCCCAGAGACAATCAAAAGCAATGGCTATATAATTCTTCTGAATGGGACGTTGGGGGATATGTGATTTGGTGGCTAAGAAAAATGTTTTGTCAAGCTACTGGGCCTACTCACTCAAGTCACTCTAGTGACACCCAAGTCACTCGACCTGAGTGAGTTGGGTACTTGAACCGAGTGGGTCAGGGTCGGGTACTCACAGGTCATTCGTTGGCTGACCTAGTTGAGTTAGAATAGAACACTGCTTGGTTGATTTTCGAGATAAAATCTCTTGATTTTCGAATCGTAGTGATTTTATACTTTTACCAGATGCTTCTCCGTCTCTGTCTTGAATTCTTTGAATTTCTCAAAGCATTCAAACTTACGGTGCATCAGGTAAATGTATCCATACATTGAGTAATCATTAATGAAACTAATGAAGTACTCAAAGCTACCTCTAACTCGGATTGTCATAGGACCACACACATCAGAATGAACCAGCTCTAACTATTTTTTAGCTCTATAGCCTTTGGCCAGAAAGAGCCTCTTGGTCATCTTACCTTCTAAGCAAGATTCATTGACTGGAAGTGCCTCCACTTCCAATGAACTCAAAGTTCCATCTACTACCAGTCTGTTTATCATTTTTAGATTAATATGATCCAAACGTAAGTGCCAAAGAAACGTTTGGTTCATTAAAGAAGAAAACTTTCTCTTATATGGTAAATTAGACGTGTTATTCATTTCAGTTAGTTGCAGTGTAGGAGAGATTGGAGTAATAACATAAAGATCATTCACCAATGTAGCAGAACTAATAACATGTTTATTATCTTTAATAACCATAGAGTTATTAAAATAAACCAAATATTCAGCTTTAACCAATCTAGAAATGAAAACTAAGTTCCTTCTAATAGAAGGTATATAAAGACAATCTCTCAATATTAAAACTCCATCTTCACTAAAATTGAGAGTGACATCTCCCACTGCAACTGCTGTTACCTTTGTATTATTGCCCATATGTAGGTAAATCTCCCCATCACTAAGTTGTCGGGTTTTCTAGAATCCCTGTAATGAATTACAGACATGATTAGTGGCTCCTATATCTACACACCAGGTTCCAGTAGATAACACTGCTAAACATATTTTCACAACCAGTGAACAGAAATTACCCTGTTTGTTCTGCCTTCTGAGAAATACTGGACATAACTTTTTCCAGTGCCTTGTCTAGTTGTAGTGAAAACATCTACCTTTCGACTTTTTCAACCAATTCATGGGCCACTAACTACTCTGAAAATCGTGTCTCCCTATTTTTGAACTTTTTTCTTCTTCATGCCTTTTGGTTTAGAGGAAGAATATTTTTCTGAAACAAACGCATTTCCTGGTATTGAAGGAATACCATTGGTAGTTAAAGTTATATCCAAGTTATTTTTTTAGTTAACAAAATTTAATCCCGTTAGTTTGTTTTCTTTGAGTATTAGAGCGAGTGAGTTGAAAGCCATTTTAATCATGAGAATCACATAATTAAAAATACTGTTAATTATGACGAGCAATACTTTGCATTTATTTCAATTTGGTTCCCTCTAGCATTTTAAAAGAAATTCCCTAGCAACTTGGAACCTTGTGAATGCCATGCCTCGATAGGAGGACGTTTACAATCCATTGTATGACCTGACAGGCCAATCCCTATTAATTTTATTATCTACGCAACTGAACGTGCCAAGTAAAATTAAATAACTGACATAATTTTGGTCCAGTATATAATAGTAGTGACTGAGATGAAGAGGATATTATTATATGCATTTAAGTGTTAACCATCACCTAATCTTAAATCAATCGCTTCGCAATGAACATTTTAGATGGAGAAGTGATCCACGCTAACAATTATTCAAAATTATCTTTAAAAGAGATTTGTACTGGCGATACCGCAATTAATCTGTTCGATGAGGAGGAAGGCCTTACTCCCATAACACAAGGTGTAATTGCAATGCCTATCAATTAGTGACGGAAACCGCGAAATTTATTTATGAATAAATTTCCTCTCTCACTTAGATTTTTAAAATATTTTTTAGGGTTATAAAAATCTATTTAATTAAAATAAATTTATTAATTTCGAAAAACACATGAACTGAAAGAATCAAATATCTTTCCGTGTACACAATTCCAAAGATCTCGATTTTGCCAAACCATCTTTTCGTGTTTAAATATGTAACAAATAAAATTTAATAAATGCACAATTTTTCCTTCAGCTTTTCAGCTACGGTAGTGAGTAAAGGTATTTATTTATTTATTTTCATTCCACATTTTCAAAAAATAATAATTTATTTCGATTAAATAATTTTTTATTTAATTAATTTAAAATTTAAAATTAATTTTCACGTTTTTTCAAGATATCTGATTTTAGGAAAAATTATCTAAGATGTGATATTTTGTAAAAAATAAAATATCTAAAATTTTTTCATTTAATTAAAACTAATTAATTAAAAAAATTTATTTTATTTTCATTTAAATAAAATTTTAGATATTTTATTTTTTACAAAATTTCACGTTTAAGATTTTTTTCTTCATAAAATCGGATATTTTGAAAAAACGTGAGAATTAATTTCGAATTTTAAATTAATTAAATAAAAAAATATTTAATCAAAATAAATTATTATTTTTAAAAAAATATAAAACGAAAAATAAAATAAATAAATACCTTTAATCACTACCTTAGCTGAAAATTTAAAGAAAAAACTGTGCATTTTTTAAATTTTATTTGTTACGGATTTAAATACGAAAAGATAGTTTGGCAAATCAGAATTTTTAGAATCATGTACACGGAAAGATATTTGATTCTTTCAGATCGTGTGGTTTTCAAAATTAATAAATATTTTTTAATTAAATAAATTTTTATAACCTTTAAAAAAATCTAAGTGAAAAAAAAATATTCACAGATAAATTTTGTGGTCTTCATCATCAGTTTGTAGGCGATGTAATTAAACCATATTTGTTGGCAGTAAGGTCTTTCTGCTCATCGGACATATTAATTGTGGTATCGTCAGTACAAATATCCTTTATGGATAATTCTGAATAATTATTAGTGTAGATCACTTCTCTATCTAAATGGTTCATTGCGAAGCAATTGATTTGGGATTAGGTGATGGTTAACACTTAATTATATATAATAACATCCTCTCCATCTGAGTCACTGCTATTATATACTAGATCAAAACTATGTCAGCTATTTAATTTTACTTGGCAGGGTTAATTACCTAAATAGTAAAATTAATAGGAATTGACCCGTTTGGTCATACGATAGATAATAGACGTCCTCCCATCGAGGCATACTATTCACAGGGTACCAGGTTGCTGGCGAATTTTTTTTTAAAATGGTAGAGGAACCAAATTAAAATAAATTCAAAATTTTGTTCATCATAATTAACGGTATTTTTTAATTATGTGATTCTCAAAATTAAAATGTATTTTTATCCACTCGCTTCAATACTTAAAGAAAACAAACTTACGGGACCAATTATGTTGATTGGAAACGGATCTTGGACATTGTCTTAACTATCGAGAATTATAAATTTGTATTAACTGATATATGTCCATCGGTACCTAATGTGAGGTCGACTGAACAGAAAATCCAGGCCCATCAAAAGTAGCAGAAAGCTAATTAGATAACTCGCTGTTACATTTTGGCTTCAATATCAAATGTTTTGCAGCACCAGCATCAGTTTATGCCCAGTGTCTATGACATGATTATGAGCCTCAAAGAAATGTTTGGAGATCAAAATCGTGCTGCTAGGTAAGTGGTCATGAAATCTCTAATGAATGCAAACATGGCTAAAGGCACCCCAGTTAGGGATTATGTTCTGATGATGATCAATCTTTTGAATGAACTGGAGATCCTAGGAGCTGAAATTGACGAGAAAACCCAGGTCGATATCATACTCCAGTCACTTTCGAAAAGTCTTAAGCAGTTTTGCCTGAATTATACCATGAGCACGCTGAGCTTTTCATTGACAGAACTTCTTAAGGAACTTCAAGCAGTCGAGGGTGTTCTTAGGAAGTCGGGTTCTGTGTATGTGGCTGAGAAGGGTTCTTCATCTAAGTAGAAAGGCAAGAAGAAGAAAAAAGTTTAGACACAGGGAGGCACAACTCTAAAAGCAGTTATGGGACCAAAAGCTGGTGTGAAGAAACCGAGAGGTAAGTGCTATCACTGTAACCAGTTTGGGCATTAGAAAAAGCAATGTCCATTTTTTCTCAATAAGTAGAACAAATTAGGTAATTTCTATTCACTGGTGGTTGAAACATGTTTAGCGGTGTTATCTATCGGTACCTGATGTGTAGATACGAGAACCACTAATCATATCTGCAATTCTTTGTAGGGATTGTAGAAAACCAGACAGCTCAGTGATGGAGAAATGTACCTGCATACGGGCAATAATACCAGTGTGGTAGCAGTTGCAGTAGGAGATGTCACTCACAGTTTTAGTAGAGATAGGATTTTATTTTGAAAAGATTGTCTTTATATACCTTCTATTAGAAGAAATTTAATTTTAATTTCTAATTTAATAAGGGACAAATATTATGTTCATTTTAATGACTCTGTAGTTATTAAGAAAAATAAGCATTTTATTTATTTTGGTACATTGGTGGATGATCTGTATATTATATCTCTTATATCTCATACACTGTAACTAATTGAAATGAATAATACATCTAATTTACCATATTAAAGAAAGTTTTCTTCTTTAATGAACCAAACATTTTTTTAGCACTTATGCTTGGGTCATATTAATCTAAAAATAATAAACAGACTGGTAATTGATGGACCTTTGATTTTATTGGAAGTGGAGGCACTTTTAGTCTGTGAATCTTACTTAGAGGGTAAGATGACCAAGAGACTCTTTTCGGCCAAAGGCTATAAAGCTAAATAGCCATTGGAGCTGGTTCATTCTAATGTGTGTAGTCCTATGACAATTCAGGCTAGAGGTGACTTTGAGTACTTCATCCGTTTTATTGATGACTACTCAAGGTATTGATATATTTACCTGATGCACCGAAAGTCTGAATGTTTTGAGAATTTCAAAGAATTCAAGGCGGAGGCCGAGAAGCGTCTGAGTAAAAGTATCAAATCACTATGATCTGACCGTGATGAAAAATACCAATTTGGAGAGTTTAGAGATTACCTGTCATCAGAAGATATTATATCCCAGTTGATTGCACCTGACACTCTGCAGTAGAATGGTGTATCAGAAAGAAGAAATATGATTTTTATAGAGATGGTAAGGTCCATGATGAGTTATTCAGGATTACCCGATTTATTTTGGGAACTCGCTATAGAGTCAGTTGCTTACATTCTGAACTTATTACCTTATACTCCCACAGAATTGTGGACTAGGCGTAAGACTTGTCTGAAATACATTCGGATTTGGGGATGTCCAATACATGTGTTAAAAGGGAGCGCAGGAAAGTTAAAACTGTGGACAGAAGTCTATTTTTTTGTCGGGTATCCGAAATGAATGAATGGTGGTCTATTTTATAATTCTAAGGATCAAAAGGTCATTATTAGCACTAATGCTTGATTCTTGAAAGAGGATTATATTATGGATCACCGGCCCAAAAGAAAAATTATTTTAGAAGAACTAAAAGAAAATACTAGTAGAGCGAAAGAGGAACCACAAGTTACTGATATTTCATTATCTCGTCGTAGTGGGAGGATTATCGGGACAGGTGCAAATCAAGAACAAGGTGCAGATGTACAGGGTTCAGATTCTGCACAATGTGTTACTGCTAGTACACAGACACAGGTAGTGTCTCGTCGTAATGAGAGGGTTATTCATCAATCTGATCGGTATATGTTCTTGGGATAGTCTTTTGACAAGATCTTAGAAGAGCTAAATACTGAACCCTGTAACTACAATGAAGCACTTTAGGACAAAGATGTAAATCTTTGGCCAAGGGTTATAAATTTAGAGATAGAATTTTTGTATTTTAATCAAGTCTGAAAACTTATAGAGCCACTCAAAGAGATAAAATCCATTGGACGCAAGTGGATCTACAAGAGGAAGAGAGGAGCATATAGGAAGGTTAAAACCTTCAAAACTAGGCTTGTTGCTAAAGAGTTCACTCAGAATGAAGGGATCGATTATGAGTAAACTTTTTTATCGGTAGCCATGCTTAAGTTGATCTAGATTCTCTTATCCATTGCTGGTCAGTTCGATTACGAAATCTGACAAATGGATGTCAAGACAGCTTTCCTTAACAGAGGTCTTGACGATTGTATCTATATGATACAACCTGACAGATTCATTACAAATAGCTAAGAACACATATTGTGTAAGTTTAAGAGATCCATTTATGGACTTAAGCAGGCGTCGAGATCTTGGAACACTTGGTTTGATCAAGTTATAAAGTCTTATGATTATGATAAGAATTCGGATGAGTCTTATGTGTACAAGTAGCGTGTCGGAAGTGTGATGATTTTTTTAGTACTTTATGTAGACAATATCTTACTCATGAAAAATGATGTAGGGGCATTATCTACAGTTAAAGTATGGTTATCTGGGCAGTTTGACATGAAGGACTTGGGAGAAGCCAGTCACATCCTTGTGATCAAGTTTGTGCGAGATCAGAAATAAAAGATGTTGGACTTATCACAAGCAAAGTATAACGATGATATCATTACTCATTTTAGTATGCAGGATTTCAAGAAAGAGTTTCTCCCTTTCAGCATAGAATCACTCTATCCAATGATCAGTGTCCTAAGACACCTAGTGAGAGAGAAGATGAAGGTAGTTCATTATACTTTGACAATAGGAAGCCTCATGTATGCTATAGTTTGCACTAAACCCAACATCTACTTTGTCATTAGCATGGTTAGCGGATATCAGTCTAATCTAGGGTAGGAGCATTGGACTGTGGTAAAGAATATAATTATGTAACTGAAAAGAACTAAGGATTATATGTTAATTTACTAGGCAGATAGTCTAGTGCCTTTAGGGTACACAGACTCAGATTTCCAATCTGACAAGGATTCTTGTAAGTCTACTTTAAGATATGTGTTTGCCTTAGGAGGTGGAGCTATAAGTTGGAGGAGTATCAAGTAGTCCTCTATTGGTGATTCCACGATGAAGGACGAGTACGTGGAAGCTTCTGAAGCAGCCAAGGACGCCGTTTGGTTCAGGAACTTCATGTTGGTTCTAGAGGTGGTCCCTTCAGTTCAGTTGGCTATTACACTTTATTGTGATAGTAGCAGAGTGGTTGCAAACTCGAAAGAGCCAAGGGTCCATAAAAAAAAGCACATTGAGCGTAAGTATCACCTGATACTAGAAATTGTATACAGAGGTGATGCTG
Organism: Heliamphora pulchella; assembly: GCA_032270985.1. Lineage (NCBI taxonomy): Eukaryota > Viridiplantae > Streptophyta > Magnoliopsida > Ericales > Sarraceniaceae > Heliamphora > Heliamphora pulchella. The sequence goes on from JAULJZ010115214.1 coordinate 10,731, forward strand.
TTGTGACCAAGATTGCATCAGGAGACAATCTTGCAGATCTTTTTACAAAGAACTTACCGGCTAAGACTTTTGAAAGTCATGTAGAGGGCATAAGAGTTAGATGTATGGCGGCATAGTTTTGAGTATAAGTGAGAGATTGTTAGAGTTGATATACTGAAAATCATGCTTTTAGTATTTAATTTTATTTTAATAAAATTAATTTTTTATTTTATGATAATCTTAATGAATAATGTATGTATATCATTTTCTTAATGTTATGTATGAATATTTTTTATTCTGTATAGTATTTAATCTGGTGTGTAGAGTACGGCTAGCACATAAAAGATTAGATTTTAGGTTCTTGCAGAATATAAATTTTATGTTCACAGTTTAGATGGAAATGGATATACCATCGGTACAACTGCAGTACAGAGTTTTAGTTTGCCTGTTTTGGTTACGAGTAACAGATAATAGCGCCGTTTATTATTCTAACTCTTTGTGCTTGTACACTTTGTGTGTATTGAACGGGACACATTGGCGTATCTAATTTTATATTGACTATAAAAATTAATTCACACCCCAATATTATTATGAATAGTGCTTATACTCTTAATCATGAAATAATTATTGATTTGAGTATATTTAATATTCGTTATTTTGATTCATTAGAGGGTGCGATCTTATATGGGTCTATA
>JAULJZ010115225.1:0-11404 GCA_032270985.1 Heliamphora pulchella
GGCTAACACACATGGTGGTGGTAAAAAATAATGAAAAGTGGAGGATTTGCATTGACTTCACAAGCCTAAACAAAACTTGCTAGAAAGATAGCATCTCGTTGGCTAAAATCAATCAACTACTAGATTCAACGATTGGACACAAAAAAATGAACTTCTTAAATGCTTACCGAGATTATCACCAGATTGTGATGGCTGGCCAAGACCAAGAAAAAGTTACATTCATTATCCTGAGAAAGACTTACTGTTACAAAGTTATGCCTTTTGGACTAAAGAACCCAGGGATAACTTTTTAGTGGATAATCACAAAAAATGTTCAACAAAATTCTAAGCTGAATGATGGAGGTATAAATTGACGACATACTAGTCAAATTAAAAGAGAAGTTGAGCCACATGGATGAGCTTCAAGAAGTTTCAACATCTTAAAGGAGCACAAGTTGTGCCTCAATGTTGGTAAGTGCACCTTCAGAGTTGGCATAGATAAATTTTTTGGGTTCCTAGTTACTCAAAGTGGAATTGAGGTCAACCCTAACCAAATTCAAGTTATTCAATCCGTCAAAAGTCCTAAAAATGTAAAAGAGGTGTAGAAGCTCACAAGGATGACTGCCACCCTAAACAGATCCATTAGGTGATCCCTAGACAAATGTCGGCGCTTCTTCTAACGAGTGGACCAGGGAATGTGCCAGAGCTCTAGAGTTGCTCGAAACATATCTGGGCTGAACCTCTCTTTCTTTCTGCTCTAGTGGTCGATGAACAACTAGATCTCTACCTAATAGTATTTTCACATTCGCCCAGCGCTGCACTGATATGGGAAGAGAAAAATCAATATAAATTTGTTTATTATATCGACTATACACTTTCAGATTTTGAGGGACGTCATCTGACCATGGAGAAGCTAGCACACGCCCTAATAGTGGCTTCAAGGAAGTCAAAGAACTCTTTTCAAACCTCACCATTATTATCCGAATCAAATTTTCCCTCAAGACGCTCTCAGAAAATGCAAACCTTACCAGGAAAATCTCTGCCGCACCCAGATTTTTGGACCTCAGATGTTGTTTTCGTAAAAAGGTTATGAGAATCATAGCATAAATGTAACAAAGTTAAAATGAGTTTAACAGTTAGATTCAGTCCTAATTTTGAAAAAGTTAGAGCTAACAAAAAGTTTTGGTGTGCTAGGTTGCTTATTAAAACAATTTTCAAGATAAGTAATGGAAGCTTTAAAAATTAAGTTTTAATTTTAAAAAAGATGCCAACAAAATAATTTTAATTTGAAATGGTATAGTAATTGGATATGGTTTTGAAAGCGACTTTCGTTTGCTCTACGAAAATATGATATGATTTTAGGAATTTGCTGGTACGAGTTGGGAAGATGCTAATCAACCAACATCACTCTTTTTAGGTACTAATTCTCTTTTGATATTAACTTTTGTATTCTATAAATTATTTAAAATTTTTATACATCTAAAAATTAAGAGAAATTTTAAGAACAGTCATTTTATCAGTTGATAAAAGAGATTTAGTCCCCCTACGGTTTTTTTAACATTTTTAGTCCTCGACATTCAGTGGCTGACCAAATTGCCCTAACGTTCTGTTTTTCGCGCCTTCGAGAAATTTGATTCCATGAGCCGAAAATTTCGAGATTGAAATAGTTATGAAATCAAATTTGGTAAAAATCTCGGTCCATATCAGCCCCAAAATCCACACCTCTCCTCTTCGTTAGGCTCGAAAAGCAAGCCCTAACTCTATTGCGGCTTCATTGACGGACAATACTACAAAGCGCGACTGATACCCGGTGGCGCACAGTGATTTGGTACCATTTACCAAAAATATTGTGATCGATAATCATTTTGGATCAGTTTTAGGGATCCATTCACAAGCACTTACCATCTGTGGGTTAATCGCTACCGTAGAACCGATCATTGCCCATGCGAAAGGCAATAAAACGATTTTCCAAGCAGTGCAAACTAAACCGGATTGAAAAACAGAGATTGGATGGGTTTCTAAAGGATCGTGGGCCTTCAAGCATCAACATTTGAAACCGACGGGTGAGTTTTTTGATATTTTTGGGGATTTTTGCATTTGAAAGTAGTCATCTACTTTACCTTTTCTTCAAAACGGGAATTTTTCTGACTTGTGATGTTGAAAACGAACTATCTATGAATTTTAACAATGTATCAGTTGGTTGCAATTTAATGCTTCAAGTCATGCTCTGATACTAATTAATTGTATCACTTCAACTTGTTCACTGCATTTTGAAGTGATGTATAATGATACTATTGGTACTTCCCCATACTAATCAGTCGGTTAAATATTGATACATTTCAACTTATACATATATCATTTGTAATGTATCATACCCGACTAATACATGGTGTAAACAAAATAATTAATTATGGTGTGGACAGATATAAAGGCCTGCTTAAACAGAGGCTGATGTAAAACTAAAAAGTTGTGATTTTTTATATGTTGGGCAGAGTTTCTGTTTTATTTTTTCGGCAAAGATGGTCTAACAAGCATCATTTGTTTAGTGACAAATACATAAGCTGAAGTTTTTTCAACACATGTTATCCTTGAGATTTGGTAGGAGTTTTGTAATGATCATATCCTACAGGAATAATAAGCAAGGAATTCTTATACAAATTGAACTGCTATATTAATGAAAATATAATACCTATAATCCTTGTCGGGTTGGAGAGACACAATTATAATCCTTGTTGGGTTGTATGAATGTATCAATTCTTCTGAATTTGTATTAGTTATGTATCAAAATATCAGTTCTTTATCAGTTCTGAATTAATGTATCAATTGATATAAATTTTTAGAATTTTCGTCTTCTTGAACAATACAATTATAATTGTATCTTTCTACTAAATTTATATCAATGTATCAGTTCTGTAGACTTTGTTTATCAGTTGTGTATGTAAAAGGCTTTGTGAGTGGTCGATATTATATATAAATGCAACATTGTGGTTGTGAGAGTGAAATGCATCATTTTCACTTGAGTTTGTCTCGCTTGAGTTTGTCTCACTTGAGTTTGTACTGTAGTTGTTGGGACTTGTGGATTTTGGCAAACAAGATACTTGGAACCAAAGTTTGAGTTGTGGATTGATAGCTAAATTGAGTTATTTGGCTATAATTATAGAATAATTATATGAGATAGAGGAATTAAGTTAAAATTTTAAGTTTGGATTGATAACTATATTGAATTGGAAATTGTTTTTTATTGTTTGCACTTTTGTATAATGTTGCTTGGAATGCTTAGTGATAAATGCATCACTTGGTCATCATGTATCACTCCAGGGGGATTTGACGATTTGAATTTTTCTGATTCTTAGTCCTTCTTCCTTTATAAGTTATGTTGAGCAAGCTTGCTAATGGTTCACTTGAGACTAATGTAGTAATTATAATTTATCAAGATATCTCAAGTCTGAATTGTGCTTTACAATTGATTCAAATATGTAATGAACTACTAATGATTTGTCAAACTTTATGTCCAGTAGATAAGAATATATTACAAAAACATAGCACTTAGAAAAATGCTCAACCATTCGCAATTGTAATTTGATTAATAATTCATCTCAAAATAAAGGGAAGATGGACACCATCTAATGGAGTAATACAAATGATCTAATGGAGTAGGAATGGTTCAATAAGTGTTGCAGGTATCACTCTCTAGAGGTTGGAATAACTTTTGAAGAAGTGATATGAGAGGATGGGCCTTGGGGCTCTTTAGAAAAATGAATTAAGTTTTGTATATCTTCCATGAGATTGGCTATAATGGTAGAGGAGACCCTACCAGGCTGCTTCTATATGTCTGGCCGAGGTTTTCCAAAAATCTCTTGGTCACAGACGTCAGATTGACAATCAGAGGCATAAAATAAGCAACTAAGCTCGACAATGTATTCTAATATCAGTAAGGCTTCCTCCTTTCAATAAATAATTATGCATCTTTCACCCCACCATTCTTTTTTGAAATTTTCCAATTTCAACAAATGGGGCAACACCCCTCTGATCCATCCATTCTACCCATTCCAAATTCGTCCATAGAACTTCATTGAATAACTTGTGAATCATAAGCTGTTCTCCTCCTCCTAAGCTTCCTAAATGTTTTTCGTTTAATAGATTCGCAACATTAAGTTTCCATCTTTGGATTGATAGCTGTATTGACTTGGGAATTGTTCTCTATTGTTTGCACTTTTGTATAATGTTGCAGGGAATGCTTAGTGATAAATGCATCACTTGGTCATCACGTATTACTCCGGTGTGTATTGTTCTGTGTTTTTTTTAGTAGTGAAAACCAGCTGATAAATGTATCACTGGATAACTTAGTATCACTACATGTCTGTTTTCGCCTGTGTTTTTTGTGATTGCATCCTGACGAAAGTAGCAAAGGATAGCAGGCCAAAAATGTTTAACTTGGTTTTCATGTATCTGTGGGATAAATGATATATTGTTTTTATTGATAAGGCATTCATCTACATGACTTTTGTGTAAGACAAAATCAGAACATAGGCAGAGTGATAACTACAAAACTTGTGCAGCATGAGTATTGGTATGTGTTTTTTGGTTGAATAAACTAATCATTGTTTTAATTATGAAATCAACAAGATTCTATGAACCATTGTTTTTGGTGGTTTTTTGGTAATCATGTATCTACTAATAAATGTGCATTTGTGTGTATCTAATGACTTATGTTTTGTTTTTGCATTATAGAAATGGCCAAAAAGGTATAGGCAAATAAAACTCTAGAAACAAAGAAAAGAGATCGGTCATCGTCAAAATCAAGAGTGGAAAACGTAATTAAGCAACCATCTAGGCAACTCAATTACAAATCAAACATAACATCAGTCATCCAATTGCTCAGGAGCATACAATTGAGAAATGAGCACCTAAATGCCCTTAAAAAAATGCCATTTTGGGCTCTTGTAGATGCACTTAAGCAAGATAGTCTAGATTTTTCAAGATTCAAGAAGTCTGATGATGATGTCTTGTCTATAATCCAGACGTTTGATGTCCAACAAGCTAACTTCAAAATTTGGTCACAACGCTTGCCACTAACACCAAATGATGTCAAACTCTTTTTTAGTATACGGTGTGGAAATAAAAACATAAATACATCATACGGAAAAAAAAGTGAGATTAGATTAATTCATAGAAGGTCTGTGAAATCAATATGATTGTCGAGTCCTGACATGAAGAAACTGATAGATACTGTAATTAATGGAAAGAGAAATGACGATGCTGAAGATGTGACGAGGCTAATATGTCTATTTGTTTGCCTAAATCTATTTTTTTCAACCACGGGGCATACCATTGGGTGAGTGTTCCTACACTACATAGAAGATTTGAACAGAATGGCATAGTGTGATTGGGTTTCAGCAATTAGGACAACATTAATTAATTCAATGGAAAAATATTATCACCATCCGCAAAAGATAACTGGTTGTGTTATTCTATTACTTGTAAGTATGTCCAGTAAATGATAGTAAATTTAAATTTATTGTTATTTAATGTTTGCATAATAAATTCTTTTATCTATGCAGTTCTAGTTTTGCGAGCATACACTGATCATCCAACCAAATCCAACAATTAGGACTCTTAGATTTTTGCGCTAGGAACTTCAAAAGTTGCATAAAGAGATGAAAAGCAGGCGTCCCAACTCTTTAAAGGACAATGAGGTTTTTGTAAATACATATCAATTTATTAATGGTCCATTTATAAAAGTACTACTGGTTAATGAAACCATATGATATAACATAAAAATAGCAAGTGAGCAGTTAACCATAACAGTAAATGATATTTGTGAGTTTGTGCACTGCTTATCAGATGATAAACTTGTCAATGGTACATGTATCAGTTGATAAGTTGATCAGCTGCAAAGTAGTTATTGTAAATGTATCACTCTTAATGCAGTGATTCTAAAATAGATGGTTAATATTGCATTATTAAAGGTCAATGGTGATGAACTTACCGTAACTCTGGAAGAAAGAAATTTATACAATATTAACGGAGAGAATGAAATCATGGACAAGAGCATCGCGAGCATTGTAGCCGATGAGAAAGACGTAAGTTACGTAAATATGTTTGTATTGACTAATTTTAATTTTACATATTGATGCATTTAGGAGCTGCATTATAAAACACCTATGACATGATCACTCATAGTTCTTGCGTAGGCTCGTGCATCTACTCTGTGTATAATAAAATTATACTGTAGTTATGCTTAATATTGTACTATTCTAATTTCCTATTGTTAAACTTATAGGATAAACGGGAAGAACTAGGAGAAGAGGAAGCAACAGATGAAGACATAGGGATGTTGGATGATTTGTGCCAACTGGTCTTTAAGAAGTTATTGGAGTTAACTAAGAACAAGGCACTTGCTGCCAACATGAGCTTCGAAAGTGAAGGATTGCGGATGGAACAAGATGTAGGGATGGATGACAACTTGGGTGGATATGGGATAGGTGGAGATGATATAAACTTGTTAAAGAATACCAAGAAAAATTTGGAGGAAGAATGTGCACTACAAATACAATTGGTTGATAGTCTGAATAAGCAAAACAACTTACTATTAGAGATCATTGAAAAAAGGGATGGAGAGATAGCTTCCTTGAAAGTAAGAATCTCAGAGCTAGAGGCGTCTAATGTGGAGATGGATGCTGCTTTAGAGGAATATCCAGTTCATGAAATAACACAAAAAGCAGTACAATAATCGGCTAAAAAGAACATTGCACCAAATTCAATGGTCAAGAGAATCAAAGGTAAGGAATGAAAAGAAGTAGTGAAGCCAGACTTTGTGTATGATTGCAAGGAAAAAAAAAGGAAACGAATTGTGGCTAGTACAGAGCATGCTGTTGATGTTGAAGCTGACAATATACACAAGGAACCTCATGAAGCGAGACTACCACCACTTAGCATAAGCAATCTTGTGTATAGTGGAATTGATGAAACATACAAACAATAGTTTGCAAATCTATGGGCAGTTTCAACATCCAGGTATGATAAATCTCCAATGGAGAATATATCACTGTATATTCCTAAAAAACAATAACTACATGATTTTGTATTGTGTTTGAACAACATTTTGATCTTTGTGTGTTAGTGAAATTGTTTGGCGTTCGGATGTGAATAACAATTGCGTATTCATTGAAGATGTATGCAGCCTTTTATTTGAGAAGGACACGTCAAGCAATGTAAGTGGTTGGTTGACATTTTCGTATGTAAAATGTTAAACGATCCATTTGGTAATCTTACTAAATAGCATCACAAACGTACAACTGAAAACACATCCATTGACAATGGAAAATTTAAAAGTCCAAGCTAAATTCAATGTTCATCAAACAATATATTGTAAAGTATCATTTGATTTATGTCTGTTTGAAATGTAACATTTACAACACTTAACATTTATTATCAATCCCATCATATGCTTCATGTGCTAAAATGCATGAAACATTACCGCTCTTCATTAGATAAATGCGTTGTTGAGTTTTACAATCACGTATCCGTGTCTTTCAATTTATTGACGCATATGGAGAGTAATTGATACTTTGGCAAGCACGTGAACCAGAGTCAGAAGAGAGATCATTCATCTTCACCAGTTTGTGCATGGTATGTTATGATAATGCGAATGCGTACACTTTAATGTAATATAATGTATTTGTATACGTTGATATATTGATGTAATGTTATATGAATGTACAATCGATGTTCAGCAGCAACGATGTTGAGGCAAAAGAGCAGTGTATTAACAAACACATCAAGACAGGAGGCCAATACAAATATCTCATTTTCCCGATCTACCATGCAAATCACTGGACGTTGCTGACTATAGATATAGAAGAGGGTACATGGCGGCACTACAACTCCTTACGGCCACGATCAGGAAGGAACAAACATTGCAACGCTGCTAACAAAATGGTACACATATTTGTAATACTTTACATATTAAGTACTCAATTATGCCAATTAAATAAATGTATTGTCACGAACTTGCCTTAAGAAGTGGGAGAAAATGTATGATAACATTACTAAATATGTTAAAGTATTTGAAATTTTTTGGTAAACAGAAAACGTACGTGGATCAATATTACAAGGATAGATCTGATGGCCTTGTCACGACACAGGGCATTGCTACAAAGATAGAATCTGTGAAGGATACGCCACAACAAGAACATGGAACGTAAGTTATCACCCCTAATATTAAATAAATGATTTATATTTTATTTATGAAAGGTGACATTACTAATTGATAACTGATTTAATCTCGCAGACTTGACTGTGGTATTATCGTTTGCTACATTATGAAGCAGCATGTGCATAATGAGAACATCAACACCTATTTTGGATACAATAAGTGCATTGGCTTCAGGATCGAGATGCTCCAAAATTTCCATAACGATTTTGGAAGGACTGTTCAGCTATGTGGTGTATGAAGCTATGTACAAAGTTTGCTGCGACATTGGCTACACTAAAACGTTTTTTGGTTTTTCCGTTTAAAATGTGTAACTCATGATATTGTAGTGACACTAAATATTTTTATATTGTGATGGATTGTTATGGTTTTTAATGCGTTACTTTGAAAGTGGTCTATGATGGTTGAAATGGGCCTACAATGGCCTAATATGAAATGATACAATCATTGAACTTGTGGTATTTAACAGATACTACATTCCTTTGTGTTTAACTGCTACCATTTCACCATCTATCAAAATGATACATTCCTTTGCAAACGATGCATTCATTCATTTCAAGTGTTTTTCAAACGATACTTTATAGATATACTTGACTGAATGTGTTTATCAAATGACGCATTTATTCACAGCGACTGATACATTATTTTGAATCGTTTATCTATTGATACATTAAAAGCCTTTCCTAAATTTGTTTATCAAACGATACATTCTCAAATGATAAACCCTGTTGAACAAGATATAGATGGCTATCATCTTCTTCATAGAAACTTGTAACATCTTTTAAGGAACTTTTGGTATACAGATAATATGAAACATTATTGTCACGGACTTTAACAATATTAGGAAAATAAAGTGAGGCACAGTTCTCTAGTAATTTACATTTCTCTGTTTTCCTATTTCTTGTCACTTTAACATCTTTTTTATTATTATTTTTTTTGTCTTTATTTGAGCCCAAGAAAGCTTCCTTTCAATTGCTTCCACATAATTTTAATTTCTTCTATCAATTTTCCTACCAGATGAGATAAGGGTATCATTCTTCCTTCCATATGAGATTCCTAGGTTATATCAGCGGTATATAAACGACTATTGCTGTGTTTTCCTATATCTTCCCTCATCTTCTTTTCATTTTATCTTTTCATTTTCCCATGGTGTAATGAGGAGAAAAATTCACAACACTCTCTTCATCATTAATCAATTGAGCGACAATTATTGGAATGACTACAGATTATGCCATTTTTCTTAAGGTGTTCTAGTGCATTGTGGGGTCATTTTTTATGGAGAAGATATTTGAAGATATACCCTATTTCACCCTGATGGTGACTTTGCACTTGAAAATCCAAGCAGTTACCAGGCCACATTAAAAGCCAGTACCCTATTTTCAGCTTATCGATCGAGCCCACTTTCAGTCATTGGTTCATACATGGAAGCCGATGCCACAATTTCACTTACTACACCCAGTTCTGGGTGCATCATCAACAATTCCACAAATTAATTAATTGATATATTTATCCAGTGATGCATTTATCACCTGGTATTCACTGCATACATGTAAGAATGAATGGTTTTTTAAAAGTTTCTTCAGCATTAGAGGCCTGTTTTCATTTATCAGCTATGAAGAAACTTGTTCCTTTTAAATATGAAGATTATGTATCAGTTGTGTATATCAGGAAAAACAAAGACGACATTTACAAACATAGTATAACACCAATATCCTTGTCAAAATTATTATTAATCTATTTAAGAGACTAACCAAAGACAAATAATCACACAACAAAACATGGGAGACCAACGATAAAACTACACTCGTAACGACTCCTTACAAGTTTTCCTGTTATGGTTCCCAAACTTCCCGCACCTACTGCACTTTATTTGCTTGACATTCTCACCCTTGGAAGGTATTCTCATCTTCTTGGGCCGTCTTGGTTGTTTTCGTGACAATGGCAGTAGAATCACATCTACAGAATCTTGAACTGTAGGCTTCCATAATGTAGGGATAGGTTGGATACATCCACTATAGGATGCAAGATAGGTTGAGGCATAATAGAATTGGTTAACATATGCATTCAAATTCTTCCCGCTCTTAGGTATAGCGGTGACAGCGTGAGAGCAAGTTCTTCTGTTGATGTTAACCGATACAGAAGGGGTTGAATGTACTTCAAAAGCATCATCACCGGACACACTCACCACCCAACTGCGCCCATCTGCAAAGGCTTCCTCCAATTTAGCATCCGTCTTGGGGCATATAATGCCATTCCAACCCTCTACTTTGCGTCTACGTCGCGACCTCTAGTTCATATGTTTGACCCGTATTTTATTTACCAGCTGTGTAATAAAAAAATGACGCTTCTCCCGAATCCAATTGTTGAATGACTCGACAGCGTTAGACCGCATTTCTCCATAACGGCATCCCGGGAAGTATGCATTAGCCCAATGTTCGGGTGGGAGGTCATCTAAAAAACATCGAACTTTTATACCATCTTCTTGGACTAACTCATCTACCAATGTGTTGAACATTTCAACAGTCGGAGCATACGCGCACTTCAAAAATGGGAACACCAATTTCTATGTAAAACCATTGGGCATTCCACTCAACAAATTTCTTAAGTTCGTCTTCAAAATTATGCAAACAAAATGCATGATGTGATGTAAGGAACACCTTCAGCTTAGCCCCAAGCAAACCAGCATTACTGTCACGCTCCAAACACCAGGGTCACGCAAAAGTCCACCAAAATACCATTTGAGAAAATAAGATTTACAGTTGGAAAACCATCAACTCAAAAATATTACAAAATTTGGATAAAGATCCCTAAGTTTATCTCTCATAAACAGTAAACATACAATCTCATACATGAATAAGCATATCGCCTCAAGGCGTACAAAACTAGCCTTCTGAAACATGCATCATATGTAAAAGTACATGTTAAAACAGGAAAACTACAACTAGTCTTTCGCCACCACAGGAATCTAGGTTAACTCCTCGTGCTCACCTGAAAAGGTTTTACAGCAAAATCCCACACCGTGAGTCGAAATCCAATAGAAAACGGGCAGTAAAACTGTAAAGCAGGCTATACAATCATAAACATACGGGCTCAACCACAGGAGCCAAAAAAGTTTTGCTTCCAAAACCACAATTTTTCCATCAGACTAACATGAGTCTCAAAAAGGTTTTATCTCATAAAACTCTACATTTTTCATCCTTCAAACTATGC
>JAULJZ010115236.1:0-11404 GCA_032270985.1 Heliamphora pulchella
ATCTTCAGGTATGGGATATTCTGAATTACTCAAAATTTATGACATTCCTTCTTTCGTCGTACCCTCATTCAAAGAGATAGTTCTTTTCTATCTCTTTTGATTTTGTCGTTTTCTTTTAACCACTCCTGGTGTTAAAGTTACCGAGGAGTATTTATTGAATAGCCATTTGTTTGGCTCAGCAAAAGAAACTTGCTTTGGCCTCTTTCGTTTTGGACACCTTGTACAAAGGATTATATGCCTTTATTGATAAAGGAATTTCTGATAGCTATGGTGACCCCTTTTGGCTGTTCCAAGCTTGGCTCTATTCTTACTTCTCCCAGCTAAACTTAAAATTCCAGACTACTCTGGGTGATTCTTGTTTGAGTTATGCTGAATACTTTCTTTCTTAGTATTCAGATTTTTCGACATATTCTGTTGAGTATTATTTCTCTATTTTCTTCTCTTTGCCTCCTATTCGAAGTCCTAAGGACTTTCTACCTTTTCATCAATTTCAATTCTCTTCTTCTCGCTTGACTTTTTTACAAGATGATCTTTCACAGCCTTTATCACCAAATGATCTTATACGTCGAAGGAATTTTTGGGCTAGTGTTCTCACCCCCAGATATATCTTAACTTATGGGTCCATTTCGTCTACTGCATTTTGTAATTGCAGTTTCAAAAATTACTCCCCCAATCAATGTGCCAGGTAATTTGGGCTCATACAAGGGGTGCCCTTGCCATTTATGCATTCATCCATTCATGAGTTCATCGAAGGAATATCTACAATAAGAGAAACATATGTGGCTACATCCATTCAACATGATTTTCTAAGAAGGGTTCAAGCCTTCAAATTCGAAGAATTTCAGCTTTCTACTTTAACCACTATTGCTTTTGATGCATGGTGGATCGTCATCGCCCCCACTATTTTTGTCTCTTTCTTGGCCTATTACAGGCCCAATTATCTTATCACAATCGATAAGGGAGACTTGCAATTTCTGCTTAAGATAATTTTATTTTTTGATATTCATGAATTTCCTTATATAGTTATACTCATTTTTTGAAAGCTTTAAGTCTTTTTGTACAGCCTTGATTGCAGATATCACACCCATTCAGGTAGTAGCTCCTTCATTGGCGTCTCAAACTCAAGCAACCACTGTCTCTGATTTAGACACCTTGTCAGATGACATACCCTTATCTATTAGAACTTCGAAAGGTAAATGCCTTCTTGTCTATGTTTCTATGAAGCAATAGGCTTCTTTTAATTATCCTATTGATGAGCTTATAAAAGATACATTTTCAGCTGAGAAAGCTTTGCAAGAAAAGAAGAAAAAAGTAGAAGAAAAGAAAAAACATGAAGACGAAAAGGAAAAGAAAAGAAGAGAAGAGATGGAGAAGAAGAGGAAAAAAGAAGAAGTTGAACAGAGGAAGAAGGAAGAGATGGAGAGAAAAAAGAAAGAAGAAGAAGCAAATAAGAAGAAAGAGGAAGAAATAGAGAAACAGAAGAAGAAGAAGAAAGAGATTGAAAGAAAGAAAGAAGAAGAAGAAGAAGAAAAAGAAGAAGAAGCAAAGAAAAAGAAGAAAGAAGAAGAAGAGAGAAGAAGACAAGAAAAAGAAAAAGAAGAAAAGAGACTAGAGGAAGAAAAAAAGAAAAGGAAAAGAGAAGCAAAGAAAAGAGAAAAAGAAAAGAAGAATAAGAAGAAAGAAGAAGAGGAAAGGAAACAGAAAGAGAAAGAAAGAAAACGAAGGAAAGTAAAAAAGAAAAGGAAGTATGTAGAGAAAAAGAAGAGACAAGAAAAAGAAGAAATTCGAAAGAAACAAGAAGCTGAAGAAAATAAGGAAAAAGAGAATGAAGAAGAATTGATGTCTTCAAAGAAACGTAAAGCTTCTAATGTTTTTGAGATTGCTTTCGAATGAGACTTTACCCTGGTTGAAATCATAGAAAACAAAAAGATGAAGGTACATAAAGTGATTTACCTTTGTTAGACCATTTATCTAATTCTATTGTACATGACATGCTTTTGCCTTTGTTGTAGTCATATGAATCCACCAAAGCAACTTCTTGTTTCGAGGTTCCTTTGGAGGTGTCTTCATCTCCTTCAGAATATTATGTGACATCTCCTGCAATCACTGGGAACTTTCTCGAAAAAGAATAATCACACAGCATGACCTTAACACTTGTTACTGTCAGGTCTTTGGATTCAACTCCCAATATTAGGCCTGTGGATATTGTTCATCAAGCTGAGCCTATATGAGATGTTGCTCCCATTGCTGATGCGTTTGTTTCTTCTTGAGGTTCTCCTACATTCGAAACTCCATTTGTTCATAATCAACCTTCTGGTTCTTCCATCTCTAGAGATAAGGTATTTTGTAATTCTTGATAATTTTCTTGTATTCTTTTCTTTCAAATTTCATTTCCTGATTTTAAGTATCTTGCAGGTTGATGAGCCTCAAACATCCAATGCCATCGAGGATGCTTTAGACATCCTTCTTAGTCGTATGGACTCCTTCACCAAATCTATGGCTTAGGTTCCTTGTAAGCCAAAGGATTCTTCCATTGATCTGTCAATCCAGGCAAAAATAAGTCATTTTATGACCTTCTTTCTCTTCTTTTTAAATAACTTTTTCTTTTAAAGGCTCAAGAAATAACTTCTTGTATCAAGAACTTGTTAGTCGTCACCAAGATTGTTTTTACTCCTGATCAATAGGCCAAGTTATCAATAATGGCCTCATAATTGGCTGGTAAGATTGCCTTAGACCAATATCATCATGACACTATTCGTTCCAGGCAATCTTACATTGATTCTATGAAATCTGTTTCTACTTCCATCTCCGTCCATCGAGAAAAAGCCCTCTAGATTAAGCAAAAAGATCACCTACTTCAAAAAGAGGAATCTCAACTACAGGCTAGACTTGATCAAATTCATATCGAAAGGCATTCTTTAAAGCTAGAAAGAGATGTCTTAATTTATGATAGGGAAGATCTCCTTTCGAAAGGAGAAAATAGTTCTTTTAAAATCCAAGCAGTTTTAGAAGATATAGGCCAATCACAATTTTAGTTTAAATCCCTAAATGTTGAATGAGATTTATTTAAATCTTCTTTCCCTCCTTTGTAATTAAACATTCTAATGATTGGTATTTCGATTTTTTAAATGAATGGATGTATTTTTAATGTTCTTTCATGGTTTCTCACATAGTTGAATAATATTTTTTTAGATATCTCTCATTGATTGTTCTTTTATGTAGTTCACCACTGAGGGATTCTAAATGATATGCCCCCTTTGATAATATTTTTGCTATTCGAAAGAGGCCTTCACAATTTGGTGACCATTTACCAAATTTAGAATCCTTTAATCCTAATGACAATATAGCTTTTCAAACCAAGTCACCTTCTGCAAAAATTTTATTTCTTACTTTCTTGTTAAAAGCCCTTTCGATCTTTTTCTTCCGGGCTTAGATATTAGTAAGAGTTTATAGTCTATGTTCTTCGAGGTCCTCGGACTCTATAGTCATTGCCTCATGAAACTGATCATTGAACAAATGATTATGATAGGCTACCCTTTGTGACTGAACAATCACTTCCATAGGTAACACAGCTGCATGACCATATATTAAATCAAATGGAGTAGTCTGTGTGCTATCCCTTTTCGAAGTTCGATAAACCCATAACACTTCTGGCAATAGCTCATGTCACTTTCAAGGGTTATCCTCAATGATCTTCGATAAAGTTATTTTTATTATTTTACTAGTGGCTTCAGCTTACCCATTTGCTTGAGTATAATATGGTGTTGAGTTTATCATTTGAATTCCATACTTTTGGGCAAACTCTTTCATTTCACTTCCATTAAAAATTGTCCCTTGATCTACAGTTATTAACTGTGGTAATCCAAATCGATAGATTATATGTTCTTTTATAAACTGTATAACACTCATTTGCGTTATATTTTTCATAGGAATTACTTCAACCCATTTTGTAAAATAATCTGTAGCCACTAAAATAAAATCATGTTGTTGTGAAGATGGTAGATGGATCTGCCTTATCAAGTTCATTGCTCATCCTCTAAATGGCCAAGGTTTTACAATCGAATGCAATTGTAAGGCTGTGACTCTTTGGATAAGTTCATGTTTTTGGCATTCTTGACATTCTTTAGCATAAGATATACAATCTTTTTTAATAGATGGTTAATAATATTCATATCTTTTAATTAGTCAAATCATTTTTTCTCCCGCTTGGTGGAATTCACAAATTCCTTCATGAATCTCAGCCATTAATTTCATGGTTTCGAGCACACTAATACATAAAAATAATAGCCCATCTGAAACCCTTCGAAACAAATCATCTTCAATAATTATATAATTTACTAACTTGAACCTTATAGTTCTATCAACAATGATTGAAGGATCTTGCAAAAATTTCTTTATTTCACTTCTCCAATAATTTTTCACATGCTCATTACAAAAGATCTCCATAGGGGTTATCTTGTTTTCTAATGACCATTTTTTTTTTGTATTTTTATCAATCTTTCATCTTCTCCATTAGGGATTTTAACTCCAGAAGCTAATTGTGCCATTTCGTTAGCATCATTATTTTTTAATCTAAGTACGTGTTCAAATTGAACTTCTTTAAAATTCATTATTAGCTCATTTACCCTATTTAAATATTCATTTAAAATGCCATTATGACATTGATAATTACTAGTCACTTGTCGAATAACCAACTGCAAATCTGCAATAACTATTAAATGAGTTATTTTAAATTCCAAAACTATCTCGAGTCCTATCACTAGGGCTTCATACTCTGCTTGGTTATTCGAAAGGACTTGCTCTTCATTCAATTGGAAAGCAAATTGATACCTCTTTTCATTAAGGGCAACAAAAATTACACCTACTCCTACTCCTTGATCAGTTTTTGATCCATCAAACATGAGCTTCCAGTTTTTAATTGCTATGCAATTTAGCTCACATAAGTCATCTTCTATTTTTCCTAATGATATGTTTGGATGATTTGCTAAAAAATCAGCTAATGCCTGTCCTTTAACAGCCTTTTGAGGCACATAGACAAGATTATATTCCATTAAGAATAAGACCCATTTTCCTTGTCTTCCTCTTAAGACAGGTTTAGCAAACATATGTTTAATAATGTCGATTTGTGCAATGATGTGTACCATCGAAGGTAACAAATAATACCTTAATTTCATTATAGAAAAATACAAAACTAAACATAACTTTTCAATAGAGGTGTATATTTAACTTCAACATCATTTAACCTTCTACTTAGATAATAAACTGCTTGTTCATGACCTTGCTCATTATTTTGTGCTAACAGACTTTCTATTGATTGGTCATTAACAGAAATATATAATTTTAAAGGCTTACCTGGAATATGAGGCATCAAAACAGGAGGTTTGGTTAAGTATACTTTCAATCTTTCGAAAGCTTCTGGATGCGTGTTTTCTCATTTGAATTCATCTCCCTCTTTCAACTTGAGCAATGGAGAGAATGCCGTCGTTTTTCTTGCTAAATTTGCTATGATTCTTCTCAAAAAATTTATCTGCCCTAAAAAACGCTGGAGTTCTTTTTTCGTCAATGGTGACTTAGCTTCCATAGTTGCCTTAGTTTTATTTTGATCGACTTCTATCCCTCTTTTATGTACCAAAAATTCTAAGAAGTTTACTGCTGATACTCCAAAAACACACTTTAATGGGTTCATTTTAAGTTAATGATATCTCATTCTTTCGAATATCTTACAAAAATATCCTAAATATTCTTCTTGTTGATCAGATTTGATCGCAATATCATCTATGTATGCCTCCATTATCTTTCCTATAAAATCATGAAATATGATATTCATTGCTCATTGATATGTTGCCTTAGCATTTTTTTAGTCCAAAAGGCATCACCACCCACTCATATGTGCCTAAGGCACCTGGACATCTAAACGCTATTTTATGAGTATCTTGTGGAGCAATAAAAATTTGATTATATCCTGCATGCCCGTCCATAAATGATAAAATCTTGTTATTGGCTGCAGGATCAACCAATAAGTCAACTACTGGCATAAAATATTCATTCTTAGGACTTGTTGTATTAAGATTTCTATAATCTACGCATACCCTCAATTTTTCATTCTTCTTCATTATCGGTACTACATTAGACAACTATTCAACATATCTGGTTGTTCGAATAAATTTAACTTTCAAAAGCTTTTCGATTTCTTCTTTAATTAGAAGAATGATTGCATTGTTCATTCTCCTAAGTGACTGCTTATGAGATAAGAAGTTTGTCTTGATAGCCAGTTTATGTTCTACAAGATTCCTATCTAAACTTGGCATTTTGTCATAACTCCATGCAAAGCAATCTTTAAATTCATTTAAAAGATTTACAAGTCTACTTTTCATCACATGATTCAAATTTAAACTTATAAAAATAGGCCTAGGATCTTTACTAGATCCTAAATTGACCTCTTCTAACTTATCATGCACTTATATATTTACATCATCTAATTTAACAGGTGCAGCAGCAAGTTATTCCATTGTCAATCTTGCACAATCTTCTGAATCATCTGCAGCTACACATTCTGTCCAACTACATGAACAGCTCTCCTCCAATTTACGTTCGAGAAAGAACCTATAAAGTCTTTCGAAAGTAGACTTTACTGACTTCTCTTCTTACGTCAACTCGCACTCCTTTGACTTCAAATACTTCAACATTTCACTAGACATCAATGTTTTCAAATTTTCTTACAGGCCTCTTTATGATATTAGGCCTAGAAAATCCTTGACTTGCTTCTTTGAATCCTTTTTTAACTACTTAAAATATCTGTTCTCTTGACAGACTTGAATTACACACTATTTCGACGACCATTGAATCCCTTTCAGTTTCGTATAATGGAGTCTTAACATTGTGTGAATCAACTTTAAATGGGTTTCGATCGGCCCAGCATATCTTCATTTTTTTTACCTTCATCGCCTTCTTGTTTCAAGAAGATCAAAGCCTGGTGAAGGGAGGATGGAACACATCCATTCGAATGTATCAAATCTCGACCTAAAAGCTTGTTATAATTGGATGATGAATCAACCACAAAAAATATAATAATCATATTTCTTTTCCCAATGTTTAATGACAATGCTAAAACACCATGCGTTAATGAAGTTCTTCTAGTAAAATTGCTTACTGTAACTTCAGTTGCAATTAAATCTTCTACTTCTTTCTCTAGAAATTCCAGTATCCTTGTCGGCATTATATTTACCACTGCTCCATTGTTTATGAAAACCTTGTTAACCACCTTTTCCTTTACTGTTGCTGTTACGTATAAAGGTCTTAAATGCTTTACCAATTCTATCTCAGGAGTTTGCATCACCACTTGTGATTTCCCTATTATATCCTTTCGAATCTCTAACGAATGCGATAAAGGCATTTTCATCCCACCTCTCTCTGTTCTTACTGCTGCTTCTGAATGATCTTCGACATCTTCGTCAAGCCCAACAGGTTGGTTTAGTTTTGCCTAAAATCGTTTTGGTAAAATCAGCATCATATTACAGTCCACATTTGGCGAGACTGACCCAAACTGGATTGTTGCTAATTTCTTTTCAAAATCACTTGAATCTGACCCATTCGAGCTGTGGTCCTTATCTTGATTTTTAATTGCTTCTGGATCCTCTTCTATATCTAACACCTTACTTGACTCATCTTTTGACATAAGTAATCTCATGACCTTATCCAGCTTCCTAGCCAAGGAAACCTTTGATGTGGTCTTTTGGCCCCCAGTCTATTCATCCAATTGGTTTTTGATTTCTTGTTTAATTGGCTTCAATCCATCTCTTGTCCATACCATGTTCGGTGCATGTCGACGAGGAGAAGATAGACTTCTTGGATAATCCGGATGTACGCCTGGTAATGCTCTAGCAGTAAACTTTCTTTGCAATCTGCATTTTTGAGAAGTAGTTGCCGGCACGTACCATCTCTCTGAAGAAGGGAACTTGAGATGTCTCAATCTGTTCTATCGATTAATAGTTGAGATAGGAGGCCTCACTATCCTTCTTTGAGGTTCTTCGAAATGTCTTCCATACCGATCTTCGAAAGGCATACCTTTTTGAAATCCTTGCCATGGTGCTGGTGTAGCTTTACCATAAGGCCAATTAATTGGCCTTCTTCCATGGTGTTTAATCTCTTGAGTTGCTGGTAAACATGAAATTACTGGGTTCCCATTCAATAGAAATAGCCCATCATTCGGCCCGTACATCTTCACTTCGCAAGGATAAAAAATTCTTAGATCTGGTCCCTCTTTAATCAACTTAGCCCCCATATAAATCTGTAAATCTGTAAATATCCTCCTCTCATTGTATTGAAATGCAACACTGCTTCCGAGAAACACGTTTTCATCTCTTTTTCAGCTATTTTTATCTCGGCCTTTTGCACAGCTCTTTGACATTTGATACAAAAAACTTTTTACCTATAGTGTTTTGCATCTTTGCCTTGCCTTTTTCAAGCTTAGCAATCTCTTCACGAGTAATCACACTTAGTAACTTCCTCACGATCTTTTCAAGGTCGGCTGATATCATGTTTACATTAAGCATATCATGAAATGGATCATTGTTAACCTCCATGATCCCATTTCCTTTGGCACATTGCAGCATCCCTTTTTGAATCAAATCCTATGTGGAATTTTGAAATATTATACAATTGTTAGTAGAATGCCTAAAAGAAATGTGCCATTTACAATATTTGTTATCCTTCCTTTCTCTCTTTCAGGTGGGATCAAATGGCCATTCGTCAAAGTAATGAACTTCTGTTTTACTAGCTCATCGAACAGTTCATCTGCCTTAGACAAGTCAAATGAATACTATCGTAGAGTTGAAGACTGGTTCCTTTTATTTAATTGTGTAGATGGTAAACTCAA
The DNA here is from genome assembly GCA_032270985.1 of Heliamphora pulchella. NCBI lineage: Eukaryota > Viridiplantae > Streptophyta > Magnoliopsida > Ericales > Sarraceniaceae > Heliamphora > Heliamphora pulchella. Next base: position 8,876 of record JAULJZ010115236.1, read on the forward strand.
TAGTTTCTCTTTTTTTTTTTGCAACGTATCACATACGATTGAAGTTTTATTAACAACTTATGCTACATCTACTTCTACATCTCCTTCGATATCTTGATAAAAGGTCCAAAGAGAAGTTGATTTTTGATTTATTTCTTCTTTTAATAAACCCTCATATCTAGTAGCTCTTAAAGCTAACTCAAATAAATCATTAAATTCCATTCATTCGAACTTTTTTCTTAGTTTGAAATCTAGATAATTTTGGACTAATCTTACCAATTCAGTTTCTGGTAAGAAAACATGACGTCTATTTCTCATTCTCTTAAATTTACTAAAAAACTGCTCAACAGTCTCCGTCGAATGTTGTTTTAATTTAGCCATGTCTGCCATAGTTACTTCAGATTTAGTTCTAAAAAACTAAGGATGGAATTGGTCTTCCATTTCCTGCCAATTCTAAATTGAATTGGCTGGTAGGTTTATAAACTATGTAAATGCAACTTTAGTCAAGGAATTTGGAAATAGTTTCATCTTAAGAAAATCATTATTCCCTACTTCTCTACATTGTAAAGTGAATCTATCTATATGCTCAATAGTTGATTGATTCTCTTCTCTTGAGAATAAAGTGAACTCAAAAATTTTGTAATTCCTAGGGAAGCCCAAGTTATCCACCTAATATGGATAAGGCTTTCGAACCATTGGTCTTTCAGCCCTTCGAAGGACTGGTCCGTAGAGATCTTAAACAATCTCTATAATTTGATTTCTATTAACCATAAATTATTGACCCATTACAAGGTTGGCATTCATGGGTTGACCCATCATAGGGTTAACATTTATAGGTTGTTCAACTTGTGGGATAGGTTGATTAACTCTAAATGGATCCATAATTGGTGAATTTAGATACATTGGCTCTACAACAGGTGGTGTTAAATAAGTTCCTATTAAAGGTCTGCCAGTACTCGAAGGTCTATAACCTCGTGGTCCTAATCCTTGAGGATTTCTAGGCTCAAAGATAGGATTATAATATGAATCAAATCCTTGAGAAATTTTAGGTTCATAAATTAGATTATAACATATCCGTTACTAAGAATAACCACTACTAGGGCCTATCGATGGTCCTTGATTTTTCACGTGTGTTCTCGGAAAAGGCATACTAACATTTGCCACCTCATTCAACGTAAAATTTTCAGGTACTATAACCGTTTCAGGATCGATGATGATTTTCTTCATTTCTATTACAAACTCTTGCTCATCCATATTTGGATTGCTGAATATTTCAAATATTTTTTGTCTTTCTTGTACATAAAGCCTTTCTAGGCTCTTCGATTGACCATTTGGACTACTTGATTGATCCACTTCATTTGCTGCGTTAGCTCCATTAGTAACATCTGTAGAAATTACACCTTCTTGCACTATGTCTTTGTGAGTTTGAATCACCAAATTGCTTTCTAACTTAGTAAGTGTCCCACTGGGCGTGTCAAAATTAGTTAACTAAAAATAAATTAATCTCCTTCGAAAGAGAAAATTCTTCAAAACTATCAAATGATTGCGTGCAAGGTCCTTTTGCTGTGTTTCAGGACTTTGCCGGAAACTAGCTAAAAATAAAAATTAAAAGTAATAAAAGAATTTTATTATTTCGATGGGAATCGAAACTAAGTACAAGGATTACAAACTACTCCTATAAATTAAAAATTAAAAACAATTGAAAAAATATTACAAGGGAAATAAAATTACAACTAATTGAAAGACAAAATAGAAAGATAGGCAGTTTGTCGGAGTGTGAAAAAGTCATTTCCTTCTGTCTATGATTAGTCTTTTATAGACTGATTTGTAACTGCTTATAACCGCCTTTGTAACCGTCTCAATCATAGGGCTAATTCCAACTAACTTCAGTAGTGGGCAGTTCCGTCATGGGCCAACTTCGGTAGTGGGTAGTTGTGGCAATCCTTTCTAAGTCACGTTCTTGTAACTGCTCCATAATTCAGCATGGTTTTTGGCTTTCGAGAACAAATGACTTCATAATATAACTGTTAACACTTGTCATCTTGAGAGAAAACGTCAACTATCTTATGACACCTGTCAACTACATCACATATTTTATTTTTAACTTCTATCTCGATGTATTTGAGAGGAAATTTGGTTATTAGATACTTGATAAAAATTATAAATCCTTTTGTTTAACAAGACTTCAATGATATCGACAAAGAGTTAGGATTCAATGGATCTTTTCGATATACCTGAGCCCTTTGGTCCTTGACTACATATATTACCCTTGATCCTTTTATTACGGGATTCGATGGGTCTTTTCGTTGCATATAAGCCATTTAGTCCTTGGTTTATATATATATATTACCCTTAAATCTTTTATTATGGAATTTAGGGCTGTTCAAAAATTCATCCAACCGTCCCGCATCCGCCCACACTGCATCGACTCAAGAAAATTAAAAGTAAATGGCAAGGCAAATTGGGCGGTTGAGAAAGACCACACGGGTTGATTGATGGTAGCGGTTTCAATCACTTCCACCCTCCATTCAACCGACCCGTCCGCATATA